>KK119068.1:194338-209058 GCA_000611955.2 Stegodyphus mimosarum | reverse complement strand
TAGTTTTTTTTTTTTTTTTTGTAATTTCTGTATCAATGTTCATCCATTCGTCCAGCATGACTGTTTTGAATTCGCTTTTCGTTTTGATGTCGTGTTTTCGTTCTTTAACCTCCATTTCTTTCCAAATGTGTTTGTTTTATGGGGTTTAAAATCTGGCGACTGAGGCGGTGTTTTCAAAACCTGTGGACAATTATAGAGACACCACAGGCGAACGTTGAGAGCCGTATGCTTAGGATAGTTATCATGATTAAAAATAAAATTGTTTCCAGTACCCAATTTTTTGGGCTGATAATTATAAATTGTCTCTTAAAATATTTAAATAAACAGAATGATTCATTATGCCATCAATAAATACTAAACTACCTAGTCCTGATGCTAGCTGAATTTTTCACAGATTTTCTAATAATAAATCTCTCATCAAGTTTAGTTAACTTTCTCGATCGACCTTTTCTTACCTTGTTTTCATTACGATTTTCGTCTTTAAAGCGTTTTACCACAAACTGCACTGTAGAATGGGATAAATTAACTAATTTAGCGATGTTTCGAATTGATTTCCCTCTACTATGGTGAAAAATTATCAATTTTCAAATGCTCTTTGTAATTTCGTTACGACTGCGACCCATTTTTCAATGATAAATAGAATATTATGAAGTAAACAATAAAAAATTAAAGCAAACGATTTTTTTAAATGCCACCACAATGAAAAGATTAAAAGAAGCGGCAAACGATAATTCTAATTTTGATTTTATCCAAAAATATTTCAGTGTACGAAGACTTTTGTGAGATAAAATGTTTGTCATTTTTTTATTATTACGTAAGGTTCTACTGTCTATTTATTGTGTAGGATCTGGAGGTATAGTGATTGCATCGAAGAATAGTTAAAACTTCCCTTTATTAAACTCTTTAAATTGTTTACAATGCGTCAACTTGACGCTAATATACTATGCCTCTGCTTGGGCGGTAACTGAAACAGTAGAATCAAACTCGAATTTTGGAGATATTCACAAGTAGTAGAATTAAACTACAGGGCTCATACAATTCTGTATCCTACAGCGCGTAGATGAGTGTAGTAGCAGCAAAGTAATAGCTACTAAGTCACGTCTAACCAGCAATAACTGCTAAGAGGAAGCTTGCGTATAACCACGCACAGAGATTCCCCAGACTCTCTTTAACTTTACTGGTAGAATTCGCATTTCTTACGCGCGCAACTATATATAAATATTCTAGCACTGACAATTAGGGGAATGAAGACTTATAGGAAAGAACTTAAAATTAAATTTAACTGGTTATTTAAAATAAATATAAATCCCTACAATTAATTTCTTAAAAATAAAGTTTCGCTATATTTTAAAAATATTTCATGTAATTTTGTTACGAATAGATTATAGATCTTATAATTAAAATCTCGTTCAGAAAGTTTATTTTTAATTAATGGATAGAGCCCTATTTCAACGAAAATCAGAAGTGTACGAACCCTTTTGGGAGCCACTGTGCGCTTACACAGATTCTTCATTATTTGATTTCTTCAAATATAATACGGGGGGATCATATTTGATGGCAGTAATTTGAAAAGTGAAACGGATTCAGAGTGATTCCATGCAAAATCGCAAATGGAAAACAATAGTCCTTCAAGGACTAAAAAAACTCCTTTGGACTAAAAAAAACGTAAGAAGTCGTCCACCAAAGCTATCATTTTCCATAAGATAAAAAAGCCCTAGCTTGTTTTGCCATGATCGATCAAAAAATAGATTCTTTTGGTTGACAAATAAATATCATGTATTAAATTAATATTTTAAGATTTGGCAAATCATGAAATAAACATTTTGCGTTCACGGCTTTACAGTTACGGCGATTGTGCAGTGAACAATGGATTGTTATGTAACGATTTTAAAAAGAAGTGTCTTGGAAAATTTAAAGGATATTACGTACAACGTCTATGCTGCCAAAATGCTTCAGTAAATCTTCCAATATAAAGAGAACTGTAGAAAGTGCGAGTGAATTGAATGGAATTGAATAATTGCTTCTTAAACATTCTTGACAAACACTTGCAACTCTATCAGTGAAGTGTCTAGTTTGAAGTTCCAAGGTCAACTATTGTGCATTCTGAATGAGAGGGTTTGGTTCTTCCTGCTGTGAATTCCTATTGCTCTAGACTTTTTTCGACCAGGTAACAAAGAAAGTGATGTAGAAAGATTGCTTTAGCGATAAAGTGTTTCCTGATATTCAAACCTCTTAGCTGACAATCAGATTAACCCTGAAACTGTCATTTAAACTGATTATCAGATTAAGTCGAAACATTTTTAAAAGGCTGAAGTGGGTTCTTGGTTTTGAGATGAGAAATAAACTAAAGCCCAGGAATAAATAACGAACTATTTATACTTTCTGAGGAAATACTAAACTTGCAACAGCACAAAGGAAATGTATTGACTGTATTGTGTTCCAACTTGTCAAGGTTTCTATACGCGGCAGTCCCGTAACTGAGCGCCACTGTGGGGGCAGGCGCAGCACAAATAATTCCAACGATATATTTTGAAATCCCAAGCAATTTTGTTCCTACATTGCAAGGTTTAGATCAAAGGTAGATCCGTAAGCCCCAAAATTCCTGTGAAACAATTTTAAAGTGGCTTTCGTTTTCAAATATCCAAATTCCAGATATTTGAACAACAAACACTCGTTGTTAGAATGAATAATTTTAGTAAAAATTCTTATTTTAACTTCGCCATTTTAACAACTGTACAAACTCTACAATTAAACTTTTAACAAAAACTGAATCTTGCTAATACTAACGTGACACGGCATGCTATACTTTACATCCATAACATCTGTTTGGAATCAAACTTTTCATTTCATAAATCTCTAATTCGAGTTTTTTCAAATTAAAAGATAACGAGAAGATAGAGATAACATTGCTTTTGCAGTGGTTGTTACTAAACAAATACTATTACGTACATACGGGTTCGTAATGCATTGAATGCACGCAGAACCGATGACCGCTTGATAAAATTTATTTTTCTGAAGGAAATACATAGTTCTGGAATTTTTCACAACAGTATTCTTACAGTGTTCTTAGTATGACAGAAGACAATCAGTAGTTACCACTTCAGACTACTAAGAATGTTAAACACAAAGCAATATAAAGCTGAGCTAAAGAGCGAAGCTCGCGCGGAGATCTCTCAATACTCCGAATAAAACTTATAATTGGTGCACACTCCGATCTCATATAGTTTTCCACCGGCCACCGAGACATTTTTGGTATTCCAGTACCTTCGATTTCTCGAAATAGCTGGAAGGCATACACACTTACATATGGCGAGATATGGTTACAATTACTTATCGATAGGACCTAGTTACTCAGGGGTAGGATCAAATCTCGCCTTGGCTATTTCTTAACTAAATTTGGGGACAAAAATTAGTCCATCGCGAAAAATCATCGTCAGCATGGCACTATCTGTTGGCGAGATAATCATTTATCTCAAAGTTAAACGGACTCGTCCCTGTAACCTTATTTTTCCGGCGAAACTTCACATTCTCGATACCTTTCATGTTAAATTATACAAGGGATACTTCAGTTGTACATGTAATTTCACTAAAATTATTTATATGCATTTACAAAATTCGTAACAACTGATTACTGTGTAGTGAAAAACTTAACTAAATTGCCCAACAACAGCTATTTGCAGTTTTACTGCTTGGTTGGCAACATTTATGATCAACCTGCCGTAGAAAGATTTTTTTTTTTTTAAACGTTTTCGCGATAACATAACAAACTGTTAGAACACTACAGCTTTTACAATCCACATAAATTAACTCTATTTTGATATAATTATATATTTATTATTATTATTATTATTATTATTATATTGTTTATTATTATTATTATAGCTGCTATGGAAAAGAGAAATCAGAAGCAGAAAACCCATCATTAATGCTGAATGGAAAAAAATGTTTCATTTGTTATTAAGGGGACGATGGACTTTAAAATAGCTAAAAATTAACCAAAATATTGATTTTTTTTTACTCTCGTAATATTCCACATACGTAACTACATCATATGCAAAAAACTGAGTTCAAATATTCTAGTAAAAATATTCTAATATAAAGAAGTTGCAAGCATTTTAAATGTGTAAACAACGTAAAATTTGCCATTTAAATTTTGGAGAGAATGTAAAAAAGTGTATTTCTACAGTTATTTACTAATGCTATAATTTATATATTTGCCCAAAAAAAGTATTTATTTCTAAAAAAAGGCTAGAAATGTTAGCATTGGCATCTATAAATTTAACATTGTTATGTAAATGCTATACGCATAGAACAGGAGGAAACAAACTCGTTTTCCCTACTCGTTGCAAAAAAGCGTGAACAACGTCGCGTGAACCAAAGCAAAGAGAGAAGTTTAGCTGCTTGGGGGGGAAACAGAAATGCTAAAAATTATTGTAAAGCATTAACGGATAATGTAAATGAAGCAAATGAAGGTAAAATATATGGAGAGGGTTAATTTTAAAAGTTTCATTAGATATAATGTTTAAATTGTTTCTACCTATAACTTCGAATCACGTACCAATTTGCACGATATTTATTTTTGTTATATTTAATATTATCAGATTAGAAATAATTAAATGATACGAAAATGTAATCAAGGATTTACAAATTTATATTTAAAGTTAATTTGTTGTTTCTCATGACCACGTATTAAAGGTAAGTTTAAAGAAAAACCTTAAATTCGGTTTTCTCAAAACAAATTTATTTTTCCGAAAACTAGGTATAAATTCACAAAAATCCTTTTTAAAAATTTCTGATAAATCTTATTCAATAACGGATACACAAAATTTTTTGTCAAATCTTTATAACTAACTAAAAGGAAAAATTAGGAAAAAATATTGAAAATTAGAACGCAATGAGCATTTTAAATCTTTAATTAAAATAATTAATTATTTGTTTTTAAAATTTTTAAAATTTTTAATTTAAAATAAATTGAAATTTTGAACATAGATTTTATAAATTGATGTTATAATATGTATAAAATTTCTTGTTGAAAATACAAAAACTTAAAAAAAAACTCATTTTTAAAGTTCACCGTCCCCTTAATATATTATTAAATGCTTGCTATGCAATTCAACTATAGCGATAGCTAAAATGTGTAACGTAGAGAGACAATGATTCTAGGTGCCCTCGAATGATCAATGATAAAGTCTCATAATTCTGAAAAAAGGGAAAAAGGTTGGAGGCCTTTAATAGGCCATTTTCTCGCATGGTTAATTTATCGATAAGAGAGAAATGACGGATTTTGAATTTACCTTATATTAAAATCATTCCTTCCATACTTCTGCAGACGATGTAAATGTGTAGTTTATAGGCATAATGGTAGGAAACAATTGAATAATCCAACATTCTAATTTTACTCCAAAAATTGAAAAATATTTTTTACTGCTAAGGGAAGATGAGGAAACATGGGAATGTGAAAGGATCATTAAGGGATAGTGAAAAACTGAGATAGACAGACGTCGGTTCTACTTCCTGTACATTCTAAGACAGCGCGCATTGAGGCAAGGTTTTTAGGTGATACAGGCGGTAATTTTCAGATTTAATTCATGATAAATGGAAAAATCTTCCTCTTTGACAATGAAATATATGCGAAATAATTGTTCTGCCTATAGTGTCTCAAACACAAATGCTGTAACGGCATATGAACTCCATATCGCCCTTAGAGATAGAAATTCTTATAGGCATATGAAGAGCTATTTGGTAACGAGCTGGCTGATACTTCATTTACGCAAACGGCAAATTCTATCCCATAGCACGATGTTTTCTCTTTTTATCCTTGAAGGAGTATTCAGGAATCAATGAGAGTATGAGTAGAAATCGTAATAATAATTGTAATAGTAATAGTAATAATAATTGTAATAAATATAGTAATTGTATTTTGTTCCTTGGTGTACTTCACCTCTTTGGCAATGGTTTCCCTGAGAGTTTATGACTGACCGTTTCATATGTGGTAGTAGGGATTTTGGGATCATTTTATATTAATGCCCTTTCGAAACAGAGGACGTTGCTTAATAGTATTCTGCTACTCTTTAATAGTATTTTATTTTTTTATTTACTGTCTGACTTATTTTTTGAGATTATATCATGAGTGTCTTAAATAAAATAGATTTATAATATCCTATTATAAGGTATTTCTCCCGCCTTCTTAACATGCTTTCGTGGTATAGTAGTGGTCAGCACACTCGGCGCGTATTTGAGAGGTCCGTGGTTCGTGTCCCGGTGAGGGCATTACACAATTGTCTCTTCTCCTGCTTCGGAATAACCAAATGTCTCTGTACTATAAGTGTCCACTGCAAAATTTCTTATTCATTATTATTTTCTTATTTATTATTTCTTATTAATTTCTTATTTCTTATTCTTATTATTCTTTTAAATAAAATTTTATTTTATTTTATTTATTTATTTATTTTACAAATACCAAACATTAGCGCTTAATCCATTAGTTCACGCGCTGTCCAGTACTTTTTAACAATGTCCTCATACCGAGAAAGTGCAATACAATTATTCGAATGTTCAAAAATCATAGGTCGTTTGAAGTCGCATAAAATGCAGTTTGGGGAATCCACCGCTCCAATTCTGTAGAGGTGGTCGCGCAAACAGTCATGGCCGGTCCGACATCCGAACAGAGCTACTGCTGTCTGTCTTGGAAAATTGGGAATGAAAGTTGTCTCTTCCCCCAGAATCCTCCGTCTCTTACGCATGAATCATAATCCATGAATCCATGAATCTTAAGGATTTTCTTAAGAGTCAAGTTAAGAAATAATTTAATCGTATGAAAAGAAAGCGGTCGATTAATGTATTGCATTATCAAAGTTCCTTTCTTAGCCAATGTATCAACTTATTAATAATGTATCAATGTATCGTTTCCCATAATTCCATTCCATTGAAACGAAATTCAGCGTATCATTGCCTTAAGCAAGGGCCTAGAGTCTTAAGATTCTCTGGGAAATATTTTGATTATTCAGAAGAGCTTGAAGCACAATTTTGGAATCTGATAATATGACTGCCTTTATAAAGAGTGGCTACGAATCGGCAATTGTTCAATAACCACAGCAATAGCTTCGATTTTTTCATCAAAGGCAGTAGTAAGAGGGCCCACTGGTAAGCAGAAACTAAAAAGCTCAATATGGATACCTGCTTAAGCACCTCGCGTTCTCTCTTAATATACAGCCGTCAGTGTAGACACACGACCACACATTTTGAGAATAGAGAACCCCAACAGTTTCCATTGCAATGATCTTAATTGTAAGTCGCTCATTTTGTTTTTAACAACTCTTTGAATAAGATCAAAATTTATATTCAAATTCAAAAAGTCCAGGGGATAATGGGGAGGAGGTAAAATTAAATAATCTCAGCTCCAAAGCATCAGATTCTCACTAAGAAGCCTGTTTAAACCCAATTTGAGTTTTAGGATTTCTAGAAATTTCATCGTTATAATTCCTCCAAAAAGGGTTGTCGGGCAAACGCACCATCTTCTGGTATAATAGGATCGCTTTTCTCTTATACAATCATGAGCAGGTTCCAAACCGGTTAAAAGCTGCATTGCAAGAATAGGAGTAGATCTCACTGCCACAGTAATTATGCGTGACGCTTGTTTCTGGAAGACTTCGAGGATCTGGACTACATTATGCGGAGCTGTGATGAGGATCTCGCTGCAAAAACCAATAATTGGTTGAACATATAATTTGTGAGTAGTCGTCAGCGTCTCTCTACCACAGCCCCACCTTGAACAAGCCAGACGTTTTAAAACAGACAGTCTTCTCACGGCTTTATTTTTCAAATGTTCCGCATATTTCCTCCAATTTAAGCATGGATCGAGAATGAAACCCAAATATTTTGTTGAATCATTATGTTGAATATCTACATCCTTATGTGTCAACTTCGGGGTAAAAAGCTGTCTGTTCGAAAAGAAAACAAGGGAGAGCGACAAAGCTGTAGCAGATTTAACGTTATTCAGAGTTCACCAAGAAGAGGCCTGATACGTTACATCCCTTTGAAATAATATTGATTTTTTATAATGAACTTCCCTACAGTAATATGCAGATTGTAAGTTCTGTCTATATATTTCTCTTTTAATTCTCTGTAGACAAAAATTAACCTTTTTAATATTAAAAAAATATTTTTACTGTCTCTGCCATTTTGAAATAAAAACAAATATTCTGACCTCTTTAAACGTTGCGTTTGGTCTGAGTTTAATTTTATTCAGCATTAAGAATTTAATTTCGTGATTCTGGAATAACAGATACTATTTTTATTTATTTCAGATGAGAAACGAAATACTTGTATTATTCAATTTCCGATGACGTGTGTAATCTGCATTTTATATGTACTTTCATTTAATTTAATATTTCCAGACACTAATAATTATTGTTAGTTTTGTTTCTTGGAAGTAGCAACCAAACAACTTTTAGAATAAGCTAAAATATGCATGCTATAAGTAAGTTTGTTAAGGAATGTTTGTTGTTTGCGTGAGTGATGTTTTATTTAAAATCCAAACCTATTTTCAAACACAAATATTATTTTAGAATACGTTTATTAGTCTTTAGAGTTTGTGATACGCTAGTAGCATAATAATTTATTTTTACAGATAAGCAAATATTTTCTGGTATGCTCGAAATCAAAAATTCATTAATTTCGCACTAAATATGAAATAAATAAAAAACAAATTCAAAATTCGAGCTTCAATCGAGATGGACAGGTTCGGACGAAAGAAAAAGTATGAAATGTGGTGGTAGGTGCCGTCGTTTTTGCTGAATTTGAAGAACATATAAACCTACCTACATACACAGATTCTTCATTCTTCAATAGGAGAGATGCATCCATCTGTTATAGACACATCTAATTTCCTATTTATCCGACTGATATTTTTTAAAACTATTTGCAGCATTGTTAGAAGTACTAAAAGGTGTTTTAACGCGATATGCTATGTAACTCATGCAGAATGATATGTTTTTAAATTTTTATGATATTCTGGCTTTTTCGTGTTCTTATCTTAACATCTTTGCAATTTTTTGAAGTTTCAATGGTAAACACGTTTTCGAGATATTAGATTGTTATCTGAAGAGTTCAGAACTGCACATTAGCCGTCGTCGTTGTCTAGCTCTGATATCGTTTGGCAGCAGTCTAAACGTTACAGAAAACTATATTGTTCCTTCTGAAATTTCTTTTAAGTAACTATCGAAGAGACAGAATATTACTACTGTAGCAGAAATGTAATTAGGCATGGTAATTAAAAAAAATTTCTTTTTAAAATAACATTCTGAGCATTATCACTGGAAATGAACAATGTATGTATGTTCTCTCGTAGACTTCATGTAGATAGCTAAAGGAGACTCCCAGAATATGTAAAGAATTTCAAAAACCTGAGAAGTAAAAGTCTATCAAAAACACAGATGAAAACTTCCCAGCCTTGATCGGGAAAATCAAGAGGCGAAGATTTCCACCCACCAGCTCCGAAAAAAGCACAGTGAAGTTCTGAGGAGGAACACATGAAAACCAAGAAAATGAAAATCAACAACCTGAAATACATTTTTTTCGCGATCATAAGAAAACTTATTCTCTTATTAAAGGAAACTAAGGCAAATCAAATAACTAACGCCCCCAACTGGGATACTGAAGAGACGCTGTAATAACGCGATCGGGTTCGAATTACGGAGAAGGAATAGGAAATCATCGTGTTTTTGTGAAGTCTTCAGCCCTGGGGCCTTTACTTCCATATTTCACATAATTTAAACTTTTTGACATAGTTGTAAAAATCCATTACTAATGGATGGACATAGAAAATAGCCTAAATAATTTTCCAAGTGCTTAAGTAATTTTTCTAAGTGGTCGTAAAGCGTAAGACGAGTACGAGGAAGAGAGCAACTCTTTTGAGATTTGTAGCTTTTTTTAATTATTACTATCATAAGTAGCATAACTTTTCCTTCCTTTTCAGTATTAATTAACGATTTGCACAGTCTTTGAAATTTATTGTAGAAGTATTTGTTTAGCTTTGGGCTTTGGTGGTCTCTGAATTTTTATTTCAGTGGCGCCATCGCTTGTTGGTGGGGAGAAAACTTTGGAGTAATATGCTTTATTTTGTTATTTTTTCCATATTTCTTAATTTTCAAGTTGAAAAAACCTATTTACACTATATATAATGTTTTGTGGATAATTACATACAAGTCCTATCTTGCTCAATAAAACGGTTATTCATTCACTCTCACACACAAGTCATATCTTGCTCAGTAAGTGCGAAAATACGTGATACAAGATAACAATTAAAATAAGTTGAACAAATTTATTTTCTTCGTTAAATACGCTCCGAATATATTTCTTGATTTTCTCGCAATAATTAGGAAATTTACACTTCTCAGACTTGAGCGGATTTAAAAACACGTTTCCATTGGGGATCGAATCCCTAATCTGATATTCTTTTTAGTAAAGTCAAAGTTCTGAGCCTCTCGGCCATAGCAGTTGCATTCTGAGTTGTACTTTAATCTTTTAAAGAGGTCTTGTTTTACCAGTTTGGATTATGATGGATGGTTTTAAGTCTTTTGTAGTTTTGAAAAGTAGTAAAATCGTAGTTTCCCAGTTCCTTAATTATTTGGTTTTCGTATTTATCACAATTTTGGTAAAAGTTGTGACTTGATGGGTAGTTGAAAGATGCGGCCTGAATGCCAGTTGGTGGTTGTTATAAATATTATTTTCTTCCATAAAGCTTGAGATCTTTTTTGATATAATCTTTTAAAATATTTTCTCATAGTTGGTAAAAAGCTGATGGGTCTGTAATCTACCGGTGAAGTGCCTGGTTTTCCTGGTTTTTTGATTATTGTGATGATTGCGTGTTTCCATTTAGGTGGAAAATATTTGAATCGGAATCACGCGTTAATTATATTAGTGATTTTGACAACGGCTTTATTTGGCAGGGCTTTGAGAATTCCATTGTTGATATTGTCGTAGCCCGCGGCTTTGTGCTTGTTAAAATTATAAATAATTTCTTTAACTTCCTGAGGGATAGAATGTAAAGAATCACATTCACTTTTATTGATGATATAATTTTCTACTTGCCGTATAATATTTTGGTCATTTGGGTTAGGGAAGTTATTTATTTGGAACTGATTTGCATAATGCTCAGCAAAAGTATTAATGATATCTTCTAAGGAATGGAGAGTTTGATTATTATGATGAATAGGACCAATTTTATTGAGAAGTATCTTGAATTTGTTGAGGCGATTTAGCAGAGTTTAATGCAGAGTTGATAGCAGTGGTGAGGTCATCTATTTTGCTCTGAATATCAGATGTAGAGTTAATATACGTGACTGCAGAGACGGAACTTTGAAGAATTGATGGGAATTTAAACCAGTCCGTTTTGGTAGCCTGGGGGCGGGGAGGATATAATTGATACCGAAGAAAGTGAATTTGACAGGAAGATGGTCGGGACTTAAGGCACTGTCAACTTGGAGATATGGAATCTGGGAGACATTAATGGTGAGCAGAAGGTCAATGACCTCCGCGCAATGTAGAGTATGGGGGGTAAATGGTCGGTTCTAGAGGTCCATGGATGATGATGTCTTTGTGGATGCAAAGAAAATTATAATTAAGGTAATATGGGTTCAGTTAATAAGACTAGATATAATGAAAATTTCACTTAAAGTATTAATGATAGGGGGGCTGAAATGTTAATTGCTAAAAATAGAAATCATCATAGTGTAAGGTTTGGAAAGATTGAAATTAATCCTTTAAATGATATAATGTTATGTGAATGGTATTTGGAATAAATTAAATTTACAAAGAGGAAAAGAGCTGAAGAAGACAATGGATGAGCAATTATTATAATAATTGCTCCTGTTAAACCAATATAATTAAATGTTATTAGGCTTGCAAGAACTATACCTATATGAGCTACTGAAGAATAGGCAATTAAGATTTTATGTCTTTTTGTCGAGTACAGTTTATTCTTGTAGTTTTCGCACCAATTAGTCTAATTCTATTAAGTCAGTTTCTAAATGAATTTAATTTTTGTAAGATTAAGGGGCTAAAGCGGATTAATCCATATCCTCCTAGTTTCAAGAGGACAGCTGCTAGAATTTTGATTCTTCTAGTGGAGCATTTACAT
The DNA here is from genome assembly GCA_000611955.2 of Stegodyphus mimosarum. NCBI lineage: Eukaryota > Metazoa > Arthropoda > Arachnida > Araneae > Eresidae > Stegodyphus > Stegodyphus mimosarum. The sequence goes on along the minus strand of KK119068.1, from coordinate 196,919 downwards.
GAGCTTTAGGAGGTCAAATGTGAAGAGAGAATATGGGGAGTTTTACTAAAAATGCTATAATGAAGATGATTGGAAGATTAATTTTATAATTAAACGTAAGGGAGAATAAGATTTCGGCATTTTTTTTATAAAAAAGGATTCCTAATATTAGTGGTAAGGAAGTTGTAATTGTATAAATTAATAAATAGATTCCTGCTTGTAATCGTTCTGGTTGTTTTCCATTCATTGTAATAAGAAAAAAATGTAGGAATAAGTACTGTTTCAAATATAATATAAAATAGGAATATATTAAAGGATGAAAATGTAAGGGTTAAGATGATAAGGATTGGTAAATTGGGAGAGTAATTAGTCAGAAATTAGATGAGGAGATAAAAATAAGTAAGCAGCTAATTAAAGATAAGAGGATTATTGTAAATGAAAGTAAGTCTAGGTTAAATAAGATATTTGGGGATATATTATCTTTGTTTTCTAAAAGTTTAGTAATTATGAAGAGAGTAATAATTGTGGAAATTGATATAGAAAATAAGAGATTTTTAATAAAAGGAAGGATAAGAAATAAAAGGAAGAGAAATTTTATCAAAAGTTAATGTTCAAATAGGTGTAGTGGAGGAAGATTTATGAGAGCGAGAGATTCTTACTAGAAGGCTTAGTTCTAAAGAGGATCCTCTAACTACCTCTAAGTATAATAAGGAGAGGTATGGATGAGGTAGAGTAATTTATTAAGGAGAAGCGTGAAAATAAAGAAATTAATAAGATTTCTAAGCTTATTAATATTATAATAATAACTTTTCGTCATCAGCATATGCTAAAGATTCTTATAATTATAATGATTTTGATTAGGATGATGTTAGAATTTTCTACATCCAAAGTAGATATTTTATTTAAATTATTAAATGTAACTTTTGATAGTGTCATTGATTTCTACATTGTTATTTATTTGTTCTTATCAACCTATAGTTATGGTGATAAGAATAATTTCAATAACTTTATCTTATTCAATGTTAGAGTATTTTGTCATAGGGTCTTATTGATATAGATATGCTTTTTTTGCTATTTATATTAACTGCAGTAATAGTACTATTTACTTATATAGCTAGATTGTGCCCAAATGAGAGTTTTGAATATGTTGGAATAACGTTATTATCAATTTTAATTTATAAATTTTTTGGGTTATTGAGATTATATTGAGTATTTAGTGATGGGGGATTTAATTAGATTAAGGTTGTATGGTAAAATATGGTATATACTTAATTTATTTTTAGTAAGAATGTTATTGGCTGAAATAGTTTTAGTGGTGTGAGTAAGAGGAAGATTTGGATTGGCTGTACGGGGGGTTTTATTTATGTGCCTGATTAAAGGGTTAATTTGATAGATTAAATGATGAGAAATTTTATTATTTTTACGGAAAAGAGATAAGTTGGTTAAAATGGTAAATGGATCTTTAGTTGATTTACCTTCACCTTCAAAAATTAGATATTTTTGGAATTTTGGCTCATTGCTAGGAATTTTTTTATTTAGTCAGATTGTTAGAGGATTATTTTTATCATTGCATTTTACGGGTGATGTAAATTTATCTTTTTATAGAATTGTACATTTGATTCGTGATGTAAATTATGGTTGGTTAATGCGTGCAGTTCATGTGAATGGTGCAAGATTATTTTTTATATTTATATATATTCATGTTGGGCGAGGAATATATTATGGTTTCTATCGTTTTAGTAAGGTTTGGCTAAGTGGAGTAAGAATATTATTATTATCTATGGCTATTGCTTTTTCAGGATATGTGTTACCTTGAGGTCAAATGTCTTTTTGAGCTGCAACTGTAATTACAAATTTATTGTCAGCTGTACCTTATGTAGGAGTAATATTAGTAGAGTGGGTTTGGAGTGGATTTGCTTTAGGAAACCCTACTTTAACTCGGGTTTTTGCTTTTCATTTTATTTTACCTTTTATTGTTTTGTTTTTGTAATTTTGCATTTATTGTTTCTTCATGAGACCGGGTCAGGAAACCCCCAAAAAAAAATGCCTTATGTATTTATAAATGTGGAAAATTTTATTCTTTCAAATCCATTAGTAACCCCAGCTCATATTCAGCCTGAGTGATATTTTTTATTTACTTATACAATTTTACGTTCTACTCCAAGAAGAATTGGAAGAGTGATTGCTTTGGTTATATCCGTGGTAGTATTATATTTTTTAACTTTAATTAATAAACATAATTTTCGAAGTAATGGATTTTATCCATTAACGAAGTTTATATTTTGAGTATTTGTGGTTAATTGAATGTTATTAACTTGAATTGGGGCTTGGGAAGTTGAATTACCAATTAGTGAATTGGGGCAGGCTTTTAGTTTTTTGTATTTTGTAATGTATTTAATTTTTTGAATAAATTGTAATTTTCAAGATATATTAGTGTGATTTTAGTAATAGTGTTTTGAAAGCATTAAGTAAGGATAATTCCTTTAAAATAATTTCATAATTTCTTCATAATTTAGTTAATAATTATTTTATGTAGTGTAAAAGGGTATGTAGTTTAAATAGAATATAAACTTTGTAAGTTTAAGATCTAAATAAAGGAGTA
>KK119068.1:164869-194293 GCA_000611955.2 Stegodyphus mimosarum | reverse complement strand
AGAATTTCATCTTATGTTTATTAACTTATCATAACGAAATAAAGGGAATGTTCCTCGAACTCAAAGTATTGTAATTGTAATTAAAATTAGTGTGAGTAGGGGTATAGGTCAGTGTAAAGAGAAAAAAAATATTAAAATCGTAATTAAACTAAGAATTAATATTCTGGTATATTCGGCTAAGAAGATTAGAGCAAATCCTCCTCCTATGTATTCAACGTTAAATGCAGATACTAATTCTGATTCACCTTCTGCGAAATCAAAAGGGCTGCGGTTGACTTCTGCTAGGCATCTCATTATTCATATAAAAAATAAAATTATCTTCCCTCAGAAGAATCATAAGGGTAATTGGTGTTCTCTAATTGAGGTAAGGGAACAGGAAGATGAAAGAATTGCAATAAAAAGGATTATTAAGAAAAAAGAGACTTCGTAAGAAATTATTTGTGCTACTCTACGGATTGAGCCAATGTATGAGTATTGATAATTACTTGATCATCCAGTTAAAAGGATTGAGTAAACTGAAAGGCTTGATAGAATGAAAAAGGTTGAGATGTTATGTTTATTATCTAAAAAAGGGAAAAAGTAAAATGGGATGGTAGGTATAATTACTAAAGAAATGATGAAAGCTAAAGCAGGAGATGAGTATGGAAATGAGATATCAGTTATTTCGGGATTAATTAAGTTTTTATTAAAACGTTTAATAGCATCACTGAATGGTTGAAGAATTCCTATGAATCCTACTTTATTAAGTCCTTTTCGAATATATCCTAAAAATTTTCGTTCAAGAATAGTATAAAAGGCTAGTCTAGTTAAGAGTCTTAAAATAGAGATTAAGGAGTTAATTAAAGCAATTTTAGTTTATTTAGATTCTAAATCTAACACATTATTCTGTCAATAAGATAAAATATTTTATGGTCCTTTCGTACTAAGAATAAGAGTAAGAAGATAGAAACCAACCTGGCTTGCACCGGTTTGAGCTCAAATCATGTAATTATTTGAAAGTCGAACAGACTTTCTATTATAGTGATTGCACTAATAAAGAATATTAATTCAACGTCGAGGTCATAAACTTTTTATTAAATAAGAGCTTAAATAAAATATTACGCTGTTATCCCTATGGTAACTTGATAAAAAGATCAATTGTATTGGGTCAATTTATGAAATTAATTAAATTAAAATTATTATTAATTAGCTGCCTCAGCTAAACTGAAGTAAAGTTCAACAAGGTCTTGTCATCTTTCTAGATAATAAATATGTTATTATATTTAAGATAAATTAAATGAATAAATTTGAAAAGGAATTAAGATGTTAAATCTTTCATACAAGCCTTAAATTAAAAGGCAGTATATGGACTAATTTTGTTGCTGCCTATGGAAATTATTATGATTCTTTTGAGTAAGTATCTTAACAGCGGCTAGCACTATACTTATTTTGTCTTTTGAAATTTTGAATTGTTGATACAAGTGGTAAACATTTTTGATGAGTAAGGTGAACTCCTGGAAGTCGTCTGAATTATTATTATTATTATTATCTTTATTAGGCATCTTTTGTTGGTTATGTGGAGCAGTGGTGGCTGCTGACACTGATGCGTAACTTAGAGACTGTGCAGGAAGCGGGAGGTTTCTGTTAGGAAGTTCTGACGCTGCTTGTTGGAGAATATCCAGAATTTCATCATTGTTGCTTGGAAATGGAGTTTTAGGGATGTTCTTAGGTTGTTCAGGCATTCTTGGCCTTTTAGGACATTCCTTGCTACAAACTGGGTGGTTTCCAAGGCACAGGATACATTGGGCAGGTGAAGGATTTGTGGTTTTCCAGGCATCTTACATAGCGTGGCGGGTTGTGGCAAGCTGCCTGAGTTTTTTCATACCGCTGGCAATTGAAGCATTGCACAGGGCCTGGGCAGCTATTGTATCCAACTATATTTACTTTCATATCCAAGATGTGGGTAATGTCGCGAATATTTTTACCTTTTTCAGTTCTGGGGACTTCAGCATAAAAAGTGGGGAGGTTTACAGGGAAACCGTCCCTCATGCGTTGTAATTGCCTGACTTTTAGTACAGAATATCCCTGGGATTAGTACAGAATATTTTAGTACAGAATATCCCTGGAATATCCTGTCCAGTCTGATGTAAGACCTTTCATTATAATCCCGATATTTTTATCTGAGTGCAGTAAGTAGGTATGGAGAGGCACTTCTTTCTTAACTAGCTTCTCCTGCACTTTTCTGCGGTCTTCTATAGAATTTAGTTCAATTTTGAGGGTTTCATCCTAATTTTTGACTTCAAATTTCTGGATATTTAACTGTTCCTTAATTTCTTTTCTCAGGTTTTTGAAGCTAATGTTGCTGTTGGTAAATACAATTGGTGGGATTTTAGAAGCAATTTTGCTTGGAGAAGTGAATTTACTATTTGGAGGTAAAACTTCAGTAGTAGAAGCATTTGTAGGGTTGTTGCTGCTCCCTGGAGCAGAAGATCTTGGAGATTTAGCTGGAGATTTTGCTCGAGATTTAGTAGGAGGGGTATTTGAAGGAATTATTTCAATATTGCTGCTCAGTGAAGCAATAGATCTTGAATTTACTGCAGGCATATTGATGCTCTTTGAAGGTTAAGATCTTGGAGTACTGAACTAGGTGGGATATCATTATTTGTGAGTTGTGGAAATCGATTTTCCACAGAAAGCTCAGGACTTAAAGCCTGAAATTGGTTTTTGTTCTTTCTATTTATTGGGGAGGTAGGAGCAGATACAGTGATGGGAGTCTTTCTAGTAGGAATGGCCTTCCATTTATCACTATTGATTTTGATAAGCAGAGAGCTTAATTCCTGGGTATTGTTATTTTTGTTAATATTTGTAGAGTGTTGTTTATCATCATAGTCAATTTCCCTATTGGAGGTGCTCTTTTTTAATTTGACTACTTTAGTAGAATATTCAGGGATGAAGAAATTTTCAAGTATTTGTCTATGTTCTTTCAACTCGGTTTCATATCTTTTAAGTAGTAGTCGGTCTTTTTTAGTGAGTCCGATATCTTTTGTATCTTAAAGCTTACTTATTTTAAGTTCTAACTCAGAGACCTGGAAAAATCCCCAGATCTCTGAGCCAGGACTTGGTTCCTTAGTAACGGTGTCCATCACACTCGCTAAGCGAGCCTATGTGGTATGCAAAAAATAAAAGTGACGTGACGGTTAAATCATTGATGGGCTGTGTAAATCTAAACTGAAGTCAGTGAAGAAACAGGGTTGTGATGGGCAGTTGTACTGATCGTAAGAGCAACTGCGAAACGGAAGAAGTCGAAAAAATAAAGTAATCCTGACAGTGAAAAATGAAGAAGTACTATCAGATTAACTAAACGTAGAAAGTAAATCTAAATCGTAAAGTCGTAGCGTTGATACGCTTAGAGACGTACTCTGGGGGATTGGGCAGATAAATCAAGACATGCTTACCAACCCTCCATGAAGATCTAGAAGTTCTAATGAAGATCTAGTCGTGATAAGCAATGGCAGTGAAAAAATTCTCGACTTGTTTCTAGAAGCTCAGTGCCGAGAATCGCCCTATATAATGATGATTATATGACGTAGAAGGCATGAATGTTTGTAAATATATAGTGCTTGTGCGGCAAGCGACGCTCTAAATATGCGGCGAGTCGAAAGTCTTCTCGAGAGGTTGATGATCTGGAAAGAGGGTGGAGGCCGTCGGACCCGTTCCCCGGGGTACCCCCAATCAAAATTGGGGGTGGAAGTGAGCAAAGTCGTACTGTCACCTGTATGTACTGTATGGTGCTCAAGGCTGTTGCCAACGACAAGCGCTGTCTTGCACAGTTTGGTGTCCTTTTATTCGTGGAAGATTAGACGAAAGAGGAAATCGTGTATTTGGAAAAATCCCCAGATCATGAGGAGTAGAAATTTTTTCCCCTCACACGGAAGTGGAAAACGAAGTAGGTTGTAAGTAAATAAACGCTCCCCACCTAACCAAGACCTTGCATATTTTGCCGGTTTATTCAGGAGTTAACGTTTTTTTAACTCCGATATCTTTAACTGGCTTAAATTTGGTGACCGATTGCCAAAATTAGGATACTAATTTATAACACTAACTTCTACAGAGCAGACTACTTAACGTTTTCTCCGTTCGATCATATTTTAAACGAAAAAACTTGAGTTGGAAAAACTGAAAGCGTTCTTCGTTGTAATTTAGATTTCCAAATCCGGACAAATGAAGCTAAGGGAAACTGAAACGCGTGTGTTTACTAATAATTCCCTTCTTTAATAAAGTATTAAAAATAAAAAAAAATTAGCTTATTTAGCTAGCTTGGTATTTCTGTCTTCGATATACTACTAAGAAAAACGGTAAGACAATGGTAAAGCTTTCAAATTTTATTCTTGGAAGACGGTACTTTCATTTTAGTTTACGGTTACTTAATTAAATTAAATTTCATAGCAGAAAATATAAAAATTGATTCACTGATATAAGTTATGACTTATTATGACTGTTTCAAAATGAAATGAAGGAGCAAGCGTAGCATGCATGGCAGATGGCTGCATTGTGACTTTTTAGTTCAGTCTCATATTTGACATTTCGACGTTAGGCACAGAAATTGCAATCATCATTAGTGAAAAATTAAAGCTTTAAATACAATGAAAATAGTTAAAAAAAAAGTTTTCTAAAACTAAACTTTAAGAGATTGATTCAAACGCATCTATCTCGGGAAAATGGTATTATTTATGAAAAGTAAGCATAGGGAAAAAAAAAAGAAGGCGTTTCATTAATTATGAAAATCATTCCAATAAAAGAAAAAGCCACTCAAAAGACTGAACAGTAAAGTCATTATAAACATGTTTCTAAAGGGTAAGATCGACTTACCTTTCCACACATTTTGCAAGAGCAATGTTTCCAAAATTACATTTCAGTTTATATAAATTTTCACCATTTCAGAAAATGCGAAGCTCTTGAATTAGCAGATTGCATAGAAGTTTTCTTACTTTGCTCTGTGTGTAAGGTGAATGGGAGCCAGTTTCCCTTAAAAGGCCCCCCTACTAAGGCATCCTCCCTTTACGTAGACAGTGAGGTGCCATAAGCTATTAAACAAACTAATTGAAAATGCAAGGCAATGATAAGTTTTGATCATAATTTGTTGCGGGGTGGTCAAAAATTTTATAATTCATCCAAAATTCCAGCAAACTCGAGAGCTGCATGCGACTCGCTTCGTGATAAGTAGTAGTTTTATTTATGAAACACGTAATTAAAATTTAAAGGAAATACCTTCGCTCTAGGAAATTCGTTTATATGTATCAGTAACTTAATTTTTGATAATATTATTATGCACGTAATAATTTCAAAATGCGTACGGCGCGTTAAATTGTCGAAGTGATAAACAATAAAGACAGAAAATTTTGTTTGTGGACTTTGTTTCTAGAATAGGCATTAACTATCGAGACAGCATAAACGACATATACGTTTTTTTGATTTAGAGTTAGATATGGCTAACCCTCTGTATTTTCATGCAAAATCGTGCGGTATTTTCTCACTCTTTTTCCGCATGCCTTTGGGACCTACTTGATGTGCTTCGAGAGGTCCAGGGTTCGAGTTCCAGCGAGGACACTGCACATTTTTTACGTCTCCTGCTTCAAACACCTTTATGGCTTAGAATCTGATAGCATTTCAAATGTATTTTCAGTAAATAATTTGAAATTTACGCTGTCGATATCCCCTTGTTTTTATTCTTTCTCTAGAATTGTATATGGATTGAGAGTAGGAAAAATCCTGCTGTTTTACTTTTTAAACATTGCTAAAGAGAATTGCCTGAGAGAAATGATTGAAGACCAAAGAAACATCTGCAGACATTGATATTGAAATTTTTAGACAATAGAATGTGAATTACGATAAATATGCATTTTTAAAAATTATTCATGACAAAGACATTTGAATTTATAAACTGCGTTTTATTTGTTGAAAAACAGGAAGAAAAAAAGGTATTATTTTTGGGATGTGGGGTCTTATTAGCATTTTTTTTATGCATTTAGTTTTTCAGTTAGTTTGATTTCAAACAGTGTGGGATAATGGCGGAAGCGGTTACCCAGGCTGTGAAAGATATTGCTGTATCTTAGTTTTAAGTGAATTTGTGTGAAAGATTTTTGTTTTCAGTATAAGTTTAAATTGCAGTTTATTGTTAATCAATCTCATATCCATGTGAATTTTTATTTTACAACTGTTGGATAATTTTGTGCTTGAAAGAGTAGCATAACTAACTTACATCTTTTATTTCAATTTTAAATTACAATTAATTTTTAAAATGACCAAATTCATATGACCTGTATTTCACCGTTGTTCGATTGCTCTATCAAAGCACTATCACCAGATGTGAACCAAACTAAGGAAATACAGCATTCGGGGACATTGAGTGGGGATTCCTAATATGAGGAGAGAATTTTCAGTTAAAAACTCCACTATTTTCCTTTTCTGCTCAATTTCCACGGCTGAAAGTGAACATCACCATCTTGCACTCCTCCTCACGATGAATTCCGTGGGCTTGTTCTGATGTTACTGTTAGATAAGTGAGATAAGTCATAACAACAACAAATAACCAACTCGCATCCTAATTCTGGGAATTGGAGGGAGTTTGTTCTGTGCCATTAGATGGCAGCACGAGTTGATCCATTACTTCTTCACATCGGGGGAGCGTTTCGCGTTGAAAATATTGTTTTATATTTCAAGGCCTTAAAGCACAAATTCCAAATTATGAGTTGCAGCATATTTAACATCAGCGAAGCATCATGAGCTACGATCTGGGGTCTCTTATACATAATTCAACCAATTTCAACAAAAAAATTTTTTGATCTCAGGAATTTTAATTTGATAAAAAATCATAAACGTCGATTCTAACTTCCGATTACACGACCGCTTTTCCCTGGTCATGGTTGTCAACCGCTAGTGACTTGCCATGAAAAAAAAAAGAAAAAAACACTTGCAGACTTTTCGGAACAATGCAACCAATGGTCCATATCAAGCTCATGAGTGCTCTAAACCGTTTGAAGACCGGATGTGCTGGGCCAATTTTAGTGGGTTCCATGCTGCGAACTGGCGTTTATGCCCTAAATTTCCGAAGCAGAACACCATCTCCAAACCAGATACCAGATCTGCCCTGACCGCCGGTTATGACCCCCGAAATTAATAATAACTTACGACCGGCTGCAACTTTCACAAGTGCAAGTAAAGTACGTCCAAGATACTCCAATGTTCTCAAGGGTATGCAACAGGCTGCCCCCACTCCTATTCCAAATTATTCGATCCCCCAAGGAGCAATTTCGAATAAAAATTATACCTTAATCCTTTTCGCGGTTATCCAAATTTCTCATCAGCCTGGTATTGACCAGAGCAAACACCTTTTTAGCATTCAAAAACGCTCTGCTTAAGCTACGAGTAGCTCCCTCTGGTATCGTATCATATTTTTGAGACCTACGTAGCTCTCCAGTTTTCTGATTCCACAAGTCATTACAGTTCAATATTTTGAAGGGTCTGAACTGTGTAAAATTATACAACTGGAATGCAAATGGCTGTATACCAAAAATGCACGAATTAAGAGACTATGCATTAGAGTAGAGTTTTGATTGATTACTTGTCCATGAGACCAAACTCCAGCCAAGGAGATTTCCCAAGCTCGCTAATTATAATTTGTATCATAAGTAGAGAAAAGCTTCAGATGCAAGAAATTAAAAAAAATAAATAAATGAAAATTAAAAAAATAATAATAAAGAAAATCTGAAAAATTTCAGATTTTAAATTAGGTCCAAAGCGGCGTTTTTTTAACATTTTGTGTGTTACCTTTGTTTATTAAATATCATGTACACTGCGAAAAAAAAAAGGGACAGTTCTATATCTCCCATTCTACCGGGCCGATTGACACAATTCAAATTGCGTTTTTCATGTCTCAAAAGCGCGACTTAGGATATATATTAGATTTATATATAGCATTATTCTAACATAGGTATTTTGACACAAAATGGGTCTTTTTCTGAAATAACATACCAATTTTTTCCATATTCCGATTCTACGACTCAAATTCTGCCTAAATTTAAATTTTGTAAAATTTGGCGCGAAATTTATGGAGGAATTCAAAAATTTAACTTGGCGCATTTTTTTTCCAGTTTGCGCCAAAAATAATTCGCTTGACGAGCCTCTTAATATATGGCAGCCTATTTTCCTCTTCCTTCCAATGTGCAGGAGTGGGAAAAATGTCATACCCTTCCTCTCTTTTTACATTGCGGATGAGTGAAAAGAAAGGTCACATCGTCCTTACTTTCAAATAATTTTAACAAAGTGCCTAAACCACATTTGAGGTTATTATCGCTTTCAAAAAATATGCCATATTTCAAAACTCGCCAATATATAAATTCACGTATATCTTCGAAAATTTTGAATAAAAAGCTCTAATTTTTTGTAGGTATACTTAGAAATACATCTACTTCAAGTTCATTGTAAAAATTTTATTGGTTATAATTCAAATTTTTTTTCAAAAAATTTATAAAAATTATTTAAAAATACAAAATTAAAAAATAAATCATAAAAAAGGGGTGAATTTTGTTTGGAGTGAACCTAAATTCGAACTGTGAAAGAAGAAATTCAGGAAGTGTAATAAAAAAAGAGATATTAATAAATACATACCAAATTGAATTAACATTAAGAAGCTACAATTTTGAGAGCTAATTTTTTAAAAACTACCAGTGCGATTTTTACAAAACTTGGCAGTTTGGCATGATTTGAGTCGTAGAATCGAAATATGGAAAAAATTGGCATGCCATTTCAGAAAAAGTCCGATTTTGTGTCAAAATACCTATGTTAGGACAACGCTATATATAAATCTAATACATATCCTAAGTCGCGCTTTCGAGACATGGAAAACACAATTTGAATTTCGTCGATCGGCCCAGTGTAGAACTACTGTCCCCCCTTTTTTCCCCCGCAGTGTACTTCGCACTTAAACCATAAAATTCAGTTGAAGAGCAATATCGCAAAATAATTTTAAATTGAGCATATCTTTAGAATTTCCGATACAAACTCTCACCTTCTGGAGATAAAAATGTTTTTTCTGTACGACGTTGCCATTCCTCGCTTTGAAATCCTTGAGTTTGCTAATAAAAATTTTTTTAAAGTTTTACAAAATATGAAATCGATAATAAAACAAATTCCAAATTTCAAATTTTTTCTTCCAGATGCCCATATTCGCAGTAGGATTAGGTCATTCAAACTGGATGGCTGTAGGTACCGTTGTTTTATCACAATGCGAGAAACATATATACATTTATGCAGATTCTTCATTATTTAATTTCTTCAAATATAATACAGGGCCCTAATATTTAGTGGCAACAATTTAAAAAGCGAATCAGCATTTATAGTGAATCAAAATATCCAGTTAGCCATGTTGGCACGTTTATGGCTAATTCAAAAAAACAACAACAAAAAAAAAAAAAAAAAAAAAAAAAAAAAAAAAAAAAAAAATCGCCAAGCAGTGGGCTAAACCGCATTTGAGCCATCAACTCAGCGGATGAACATTTCTCTATACCTGAAATTTTCGACAGCAAATTCTTAATATTCAAATCAAAAGCGAGTTAAATCAATTTTAGGGTAACATAATAAATTATTAGGTGCAGTACTTACAACTATAGGAACAGCAGAATGTTACCTTTTTTTCATTAATGAGATCCTTTAGTTTATTTTTTAGAACTCTCCACATGTTAATATAGCTCTCTGATACATCGAATGCGTCTTCAATATCTTCCTCCTTCTCTTGGGATTAAAGGTCTCTAAATTCATATTCACAAGTCACTATTAATTTCGCTTTCTCCTCAATAGCTTTTAATTTCGAAATTTTACCTTTGACAAATAACTCAGTTTCACTTCAGATGAAAGTCATTGTAAGAAGCCATAAATGGTTTTCTATACTGTTTTTGAGAAAGTTTCAATTTTTCCATCACGAAAGTATAACAAGCTCAATAATTGAAACTCGCTCAAATCATAGTAGATGTTCTTTCCACTGACCCCAGATGTCGGATACCGATTTCAAAACTCAGGCATAAGTGGATCTACTAATACTCAAAAGTCAAATAATGTACAAAGTATTGACACAACACTCTTTTTTGGGTTTAGTGTAGAATTGGGTGCCTTTTCGATTAACGACAAATTTTGTTCAGATTTGGCGATGAAACCCCATTTCTGGTTACCATGATAGTTTCAACTTTGTTTTAGCTTCCTGATTATTTTTTTTTAAGTGAAAATAAGTCGATGTGTACATGGACAAAGTTAAGGCACTGCGCAATGTCTAGATTGTGCAATTCTGGGATTTTTTTTAAGTGAAAATAGATCGATGTGTACATGGATACTGTTTGTGCAATTCTTTGACTTATTTTGTGTAGCGGCCATCTTGAAATTATGCCTTCCGGCGCCGATCTTGGCGTCAAAAAAAATCGCCAAAAAAACAAGGGGCGCCCAATTGTAAACTTTTATCCTCTTTTTATTCTTTGTAACATTATTAATTACAAGCTTATATTTTAAAACATCTAACTACGAATATGCAGACAACTTTCTCGGTAAATTCAAAACATAAAAGTACTCTTTCGTGTTGCCAGACTCAGAATTACAAAGTTACAAACATTAAACACTTGAAGTTATACTGAAAACAATACGCGTGCATAAATTTAACACTCAGTTTTCTACACCTTAGAACCTATGAAACACATTTTATAGTTTGATATATCATCGTTTTCAAGCACTACTTATCATGTTTCATTATTTATTACTAGAGTCCTAAGAATGGAATAAATAAATTATAGCTTCAATGTATGATGTGATACTATAGACCATACATAGAGCTGTTGCTCGAAAAACTAAATTTAAATTCTGATTTCCAGATATGCAAGTGAGAATTTTAAGATATTAGTTGGCAACCACTTCTTTGACTGTTTACATTACGAGCATTTAAAAATCGTAGCATTAATGCCTCTTTTTTAACAGATGATTTCGTAATGCGCTGTAAGGAGATTTGTTCTTGTTGTAATTGTCTTAAAAAAAGGTATAATTACATTACTTTTGAAACACATAAAAAATTCATTTTTACTTTTAATTAAAATTTTTCGTTAACGTTAATGATAAATTTATTTCGCCATCTGAACTGTAATTTTGTAATGATAACTGTTATTATTTTGAGTACTGACAAAGTTAAGAAATTGTAAAATGTTTTGAAATTCAGTATGAATAAATGAAACTAAGTTGTTTTTTTTAGTTTGGAAATTTGAGGTTTGTATGAATAATTTATCTCTTTGTTGATGAAAATGTTTTATTTAAAGAATTTTTCGTTTATTCCTTTACTTACATATTTTTAATTTCTGAATTATCATGTATCGAATTAAATGTGATTGCATTATCTTTTAGAAAGTCAGAAACACTGGGTGATGCATTTAATAGATTAAAACATGAAACTGTAGTTGAAAGCCAAATTTCGCAATCAGAAGAGCTTGAACCATATTATACGGTAAAATTATAATATAAATATTTGTAGAATTGTAATTCCAAAGCATCTTTTATAAATGGAATTTAATTCACATTAAAAATCCTTGTATTTTTTCTTTATATTATATTTTAAATACTGAGAACATGAAAGAGAACGTGTTACAAACATGTTGAACATGTTTGAACAGAAAATGTTACAAAACTACAGCATATTTTTAAAACGTGACTAATTGCCTAAAGAAGTGTTTTGATAATTATAGTTCTGAATTTGATGCCAAAAAAATGTAGGAATAGCCAATATCAAGTTTTAAAAAATCTACAAAACGTATTTAATAAATACAGCTCTAAATATAAATCGAAAAAAAAAAGGAATAAAAGCCATCGTTAAGATATAAGAAAGAACTACAGATAAAACATACTTAAATCATAATGATTTATATTTAAAAAATATAGCAAAATATCGTAAAAAAATGTAGTAAAATATTAAGAATTTTTCAGAAAGTCAAATGTCCATTGCCCTAGGAAAGCATATAGAGGTCTGCATTCATGAGCAACTTATTTAATTCAGAAAATGAAATAAATTAAATAAAGACACTCATTCACAGTTTTCAAAATTCTGAGTTGTGCTTCAGTTAATAATTGTTATTTGTGCCTTTTGGATCAAATGGTTTGTTTACTTTAATGTTATAAAACTTGAATAATTTTTTAAATATTTATTTTTTAATTAAATAGATTTCTTCAATAAATGTTTATCTAAAATGTATGTGCATACTTTTTTAATCTGATATGAGGCTTATAAACGTCATTTCATATGCTCTTGTGATTATTTATTTTAAGTTCTGGTCACACAGATGTCAGTTAACTATGAATCTGTTGCATATGTAAAAAAGTAAATATTTTAAAAAATCAAGGCACTGCAAAAGCGTGTTTTTAATAATCTTACTCTGTAGAAGGAAAAGAGTTTACTAGTATTTACGTATTATCCCGTCGACCATGAAATTATCGCCAAGCAGAGCGATTTAGCGCCAGTTATTAATAGGATCTTAGCCAAATTTCATGATTCCATGGCAGCCAACATGCACGATCAATGGGATAATATGTTGGTACCAATTTACCTTTATCACCGAGCTGTCTCACTTGCAAAGGTTAACGTGTTTTCGTGGCTTCAACAAATTTTTTAAATAATTTTTCTTTACTGCATATACTCAAGCAGGTATACTTCCTGTCAAATCTTTCTTCGTGATTCAATCAGTCAGTTCCGTACAGAGCTGAACTTTCAATTCTAAAATGAGAGAAAAAATTCAATCTCCTTGTAAGTCTCAATTTTTTAAAAAATTCCTACTATTAGCTCACTTTCCCTATATCGTGTTCAAATTTTCACTCGTTAATAAAATACTTTTTATTCATCCACTCAAGTGCAAATACACTTTTTTTAAACTTGTAGTGGATGACACGTGACGTTAATACAGTTTTTTTTCACATATTAGAAATTTCTAAAATATACAATTTATAATTTTTTTTTTTAAATTTTATTTAAAAAAATTTTTCTTTGTTGATTTAAGTAGGAACTGACTTAAAATTTTTTTTTTTGCTATATTACTTGTTTCGTTTATTATCTGTGTTTTAATTTAGAGATACAGCATCAATCATCCCTTTATGGTGCACTTTGTAAAGACATTAGGTACATATTTGGAAGCAGGAGTTGTGAAAAATGAGCAACGCGTTCGCCGGGAATTGAACTACGGACCTCTCGGTTATCTACCGAACCGGGTGACCACTGCACCACGAAGCGGGAGAAATACCTTATACTCCCCCTTTTAAAGGGAGACGGGTTTTGGGGACCCAATCGGCAAATCCCGGTCGTGGAGAATCATCCTCCACACCTTTTTATTTCGGGCGCCAGTTGTAGAGACTTTAGGTTATTTTGAAGCAGGAGAGCTGAAAAATGAGCAATGCCCTCGCCGGAAATCGAACCACGGACCTCTCGGTTAAGCGTCGAGTGTGCTGACCACTACATCACGAAGGCATGCGAAGAAGGCAGGAGAAATACTTTTAGTCAATGTTCTTTGTAGAGGGGGAATTAAATGACTGATGTGTCTCGGCGAACACCTAATTAACATGTGTCAGGCCACAGAAAGAAAGCATTCTGCTTCCAACACTGAATTGGAGACTTTTTCGATCCAACTAAGAGCCTGAAATTCATAATCATATAATCACTTTATTTAATTGCTCATTTTATTTACAATCCCCTTGCAGAAAAATATCTTACTTAAAAATGCAGTTAAATCCACAATATGCCCAAATGATAATTATGTGAATATTTACTGCATTATTTTTGATTAAGAAAGATATTTCTAATACCATATATAATGAACCTGGTACAGGAAAAACAAAATCTTGCATTTTAAGTTCATATATTCTAATTTTCTAATATCAGTGATTGCATTTTATCAGTTAAACTTAATTATTTTTACCGGTTATGCACCAATTTCTATTAGTCTTGCAACACGATATATTATATATTTTTTAGTGAATACTCTGTTGTTAATATTGTTAATATTTGTCTTCATATACCCATAATAATTTAGCATCTACACAGATAAGAGAGGCGTGCATACATTTAGTTTTCTGTAATAATTTCAGAGTATCTATAACAAGGATTTAAAATAAGAAATCAAAAATATAGTTAAACCATGTATCAGCTAGTCGAAGTTGGACAGTATTTACTTATATGCAATCCAACTCCAGATATTTCGGAATTCGGTGATAGTTGAACTGTCCAGTGTTTTAAAATGACTTTTGTGGATAGTAAATATATCAACAAATTACCTACTGTTTGAAAGATAAATTTTCCTTCATACTTTAAGGTTATCTCTGACATATTCTGATGCTTTGTTTTATTTTTAGGATAAAAAGAATATTTTCTTTCATACTGTAAATATTATGCAGAATTTTGTTGGAAATCCAGCTTATCCATTTTTAACTCATCAGAAACAGTTATATCCATATATATTGTTTTTATGTGAAGGATTTAAAGATGAGGACTACAGAATAATGAAAGAGGAAATTCCAGAGAAAGAAGTAATTTATTCATTATCTTCCCATCCCTTCTTTTCTTCATTTTATTCTTTTGATAATAAGCTATTTCAGTTATTTTTCATCAACGAATTATGTTAAAAGGAATTAGCAAATTTTTATTGCAAGTAAAGTAAAAAGCTGTAAATAATGTGATAATTTTCTAGTAGTTATTAAAATGGAATTCGAAGGTAGTCTAACAGTATGAATCTGGTCACGAGTTTAGAAATAAGAAAAGGGGCATATGCATGTAACACAGTAGAAATCCATTTGGCATAGAGTAGCTGAAAGTTGAGAAACATTAGACCTTTAAATATAAATTCCTTACATTTACCTTACTTACAACACTAGTCTTGCTAAGCATAGTTTGTTAAACGTAAATTAGAATCAGATTTAGTTTAGATAAAATCGCTTAAGTATTAACTCAGGAGTCTTGAAATTCCAAAAAGATTAGGATTTTTTGCTTAAAAATTTAATCGTTCAATTGATTAGATCATAAGCAAAGAATGTTCATAAGATCATATGAATTAGATTATAAGCAAAAGATGTAAAGCAAGATGATATACATTTTCTCTTGATTTAATGAAATCTTGTTAAGTGCAGTCAAAAATAAAAAATACAAGTTAACCCTCTGACTGGCACGACTTTTTGGATTTCCTGTTAAAGAAAAGTCTTTAAACAGCATTTATTAACTAAATTTACGTAATTATACATTTTAACCTCTGTTTTCATAAGATTCTATTCATTCAGATGATATATACCTGATTCAAGAAGGTTAGAAAGCAAAATAATTTAAATTATAATCTAATATAAATCGTCTATGGTGTGATTCGTGATGCATGAGCAATTTTCAAAAAACACAGAAGTATTTTACCTGATACCAAATCTCAAATGTCATAGATTCCAGCAAAGAGAAAAAAAATTATAAGTTATCGTCAACCGTTTGTTGTAGACACAAAAATATGCTGAGCCCACTTACATTAACACACTATAGGCGAACCAACACTGTATTAAAGCCGCGAGGAATAAACAAAGGTCCAATAATTGCATTCAATATTCGTTGAGGAAGTGGCGCAAAAATTTATTTAATAACTTAAATGATAATTCCAGAATGGATTAAGCATAATTTAATTCGAAATAATAAAAGAAGACGTTACTTTATTGTTACGAAGCTTAGTTTCTCTAGATTGGCAACAAATCCATTATAGCTTAGTTTTTCTACATTGGCAACAAATCCATTACAGCTTAGTTTTTCTACATTGACAACAAATCCATTATTCTGCTAAGTTTCAAATGTAAACAAATATGGCTGCTACACTGAAAAGATTAAGCTTAGGCGCACCTTAAACAACTTTTAAATTGTCGGTAATTCTATAAATATCGCATTCAGATTAACCAAAGGCATAAAAACGCTAACCGGAAGATAAGAACAGCATAATTCAATCATTTTCAAAGCAAAAAATGTACAATATGCATAAGAATAAAGACATATAAGAATAAAGAAACTGAGCTCACCGAGCCGAATAACAGAGTGGATATATATATACACTCATGGACAAAAAAATTAGCGCACCAAGAAATAATTGCGGGATCGTAACGAAACTTGCAATGAAGGTACATGTCGGGGAGATATGCAAATGATTAGAAATGCAGCGTGATTGCGCATTACGTGTAGCCGGTAGAGGACGTTGAACGTCGTAATCTGTGGAGTATAAAACAGGTAACCAAAGCTTGTTTGAGTGCGCTGAATCATTTACAAAGAAAGAGCTGACGTAGACATGCCATTACTCCGTGTTCGAAGACAATATGGGCAGTTGTCGCAGTTTGAGAGGGGGAGAATCGTCGGGATGATGGAATCTGGGTGGTTAGCTAGGCGAGTAGCTCGTCAATTAGGCCGCTCTGATTGTGTTGTGAGGATGTGTTAGGACCAGTGGACCCGAGAGATGTCATGTACACGAAGACCAGGCTCAGAACGCCCTCGACAGACCAGTCGTCGAGAAGACCGCCACATCGTAAGAAATGCACACGTACATCCAACTGCTTCATCAGTCGCCATCCAGGCACAGGTAGCACCTTCACTAGGGGCCCCTGTTTCTTCTCGAACCATACGAAGGCGCCTGGCTGAAGGACAGTTGGTATCGCTGCGCCCATTACGTGTGCTGCTCTTGACACCCACCCATCGACGCCTTCGTTTGGAGTGGTGTAGAGCACGAGGAAACTGGACTGCAGCAGAATGGAACCAGGACGTCTTTAGCGACGAATCTAGATTCAATCTCGGCAGTGATGACAATCGTGTTCGTGAGTAGAGAGCCCGTGGTGAACGCCTCAATCCTGCCTTTGCTGTACAGCGACACATCGCTCCCACAGTTGGTGTGATGGTATGGATTGCCATTGCTTACAATACACGGTCATCCCTAGTATTGTTCCGTGGCACCATGACAGCCTAGCGATATGTTCATGAAATTCTGCAACCACATGTGTTCTCACTCATGCAACGGCTCCCATGAGCCATTTTTCAACAAGTCAATGCTCGGCCTCATACGGCAAGGGTGTCACAAGACTGTCTCCGCACTGTTACTAGTCTTCTTTGGCCTGCCCGATCCCCAGATTTGTCTCCAATCGAGTATGTCTGAGATCATTTGGGACGACGAGTTGGGCATCCCACGAGTTTGAACGAACTAGAGGCAAGGTTACAGCAAAAAAGGAAGGAAATGTCTCAAGACATCATACAGAACTTGTATGACTCAATGCCGGATCGTATCGCATCGTGCATTTGCGCTAGAGGGGGTCGAACGGAGTATTAACTCCTCCGTTCTTTTGCCTTTTTCTCTGAAATAAATTATCCTTTTTATTTGATTTTCTAATCATTTACTTATATCAAAGTAATTATTACGTATGTAAAATTTCGTTTCATTTTGACGACTCCTTCTTGGTGCGCTAATTTTTTTGTCCATGAGTGTACATATATTTATATACTTTTGATGCGGTCGACTGCAACCGTAAAAGGAGATGCACATCTACATGTTATAGCAGTCCTATGTACAAATTTCAACGTCCTGAGGCTACTCGTTTTTAAGTTATGCGAGATACATACATACGTACGTAAGTACAGACGCCACAAAAAATCTCTTCTGAATCCATTTCAAATCAGTTTCATAATTCGTTTGGGAAAAAAGAGTCCTTCATTATGTCCTTACGTATAGACGTCACGCAAAAACATCGTGAAATTGCATTCGACAGCAGTCAAAATGGATATTTTCGTTGAAATATTATACCCGAAATTTTTCCTGATTTCGATACTTCCTTTTTACGTCGTACAAAGAAGTAAAAAACAAATGATATGTTAAAACAATTTGTGACATCTCTGATGGAAAAATTAGAACTTAGGATCTAAGATAATTTCTAATCAAATAATTTTTGAACTCTTTATGTTCATCCTTTAGTTCATCCTATGAACTGTTAATACAAATTTTTATTAGCATCATTTTTTCTCATTTTAATAGTGATTTATATCCAAAGTAGATTTGTTCAGCTAGATCACGAAGAATTATTCAGTAAGTTTTGACGACCTCCTCGATGTAATTATTTTGATTATTTTATTCCCTGCCCAAATGAAGTTTAATTTCAAGTTTTAAAAGAAGTTTTAATTAAAAATTCACACTTTAGATAATTTAAATGCATCAAGATAAATTTATTCTCCCCCCCCAATAAGAATAAAGCAATTTTTTAATAGTTTCAGATTGCAAAGTACTTCTATTTAATAATTTTGAATACCATATTGCTTTTTTCGGTTTATGTGGCTTATGGCAATGCTTTCCTATTTTCAAAAAATTAGAAGCGTCACTTCTTATCATAATGCATGCTTTTTTTAAACTTTTCGTCTATTATAATGCATTTATATTTCATATTCTTGTAGATAAAAATTCAGTTGTTTATAATTATTAAAGAAGGAAAAATCATCCACCCACGACATACTGGTATGTATTTATCAAAAATTCATTAACAATGTTATGATTCCTGATTACATGCACATTTTCCTCTCTGTAATTTTCTGTATACTTTATGATTTAAAACTGACCAGATGTCTGTTACCTGTGCAAAAGAAATTCTTTTGTAATGATTTCTTTTACCCATTTGCACAATGAGATATGATAAAAATTGCTTATATCACAAAAATGTATTTCCGCCTTACCTAACTCTATTTTTTCTAAGCAAGATACCGCCATAGTTGCACTTTTAATTAATGGTGCTAACATTCATGAGCATATAACTGCATAAATTATTTTGCTTATGAGACAAAGATAAAATCACAAATGGAGATGGAGATGTCTAAGTGACAGAGCGAAATGATTAGGCAGAATGCATCAGTGCCATACATTTAATATTCATATTAAAAAGTTTTTTTTTCTTTAACAGTTAAACCTCTCACTCTTAGCATTTATATAAATAAAATTTTCTAGATAGATTTATTTTGTTCATTTATTTATTTTTCAATTCTGTAATCATCATAGAAGCCACTGCAAATATTTGTGGGAAATTTAAAGTATGTGGTAATCAATCAAACTTTCTACTGCACTCCTGCTTCACTAGGAAGCAACTGTGGGAAGTTCTCACCGTGTTGGGCGGGTGAGTTTATATCCTTTGTGCAATGACTGGTCTCCCTGGCCAGTGGGATGTCTGAATTTACGTCGGCACTTGGCTTTTCTCGACTCCGTATTAGGCGGGAGGAGAATGGTCTGAATCTTCCTATCACCACTAATTCCGCAAGTGGCCTGGCGATCCGCCGTGCCGTGGGTTCGCCCTCTGTATTAGGCGGGAGGAGAGCGGTTTTGTGGTGTAAACTAATGTCCCTATAAAGCATTTCGGCTGTTCTGCGAAAACGAGAGGTCCTCTCTGGGCCGAATCTCTCCTGCTTGCCTAAGCTTATGCAAGCACCATACCGTGATTTCTCCGACTGGAAGATCTGTTGGGTAAATCCAACAAATCGCATCTTTAGAGTTCCTCTTAACCCAATCTTCATTAAAAATTAACTCCAAACTATTGACAAATTGGTACAATGAAAAAGAAAAGATGATTACAAAAATTAGTATTTGCAGATATTTACAGAAGATAGCTGACCATGCAAGGTCTCACATATTTTGAAGATGATGATTACAATTAAACTATCATGTTGTTTGCTGGATCTGCTACTATGCCCATCAGTGTTCGTATCGCTTCTAGATGTTTTGCACTTGTAGCTTATCTCGTCGGATCTGGGATTTTCGGGAGTACTTTCTTTCGTTGGTCTGCAATTTTCGCCCATATGTAAAGGTAGTGGGCTGCATTTGCTAATGAAGCACTTGTGCCACATGCACGTAGCACCTTTTCTTGTGAAACCTCATCATATAGCTGGGGAATTTCCCATGATTTGATAACATCTGCACTAACATGTGGTCTGTTCGCAGCCTCTTGAGGGACACCTTTGGGTAGAATGTATAAGTGCTCCTTCCTGTAATCTCCTCATCACGTCTTTGTTGCCATATCTTCAGTGTTTCTTGTAATGCTCTTGTTTTTACTGATTTTTCTGAAAGCCGGACTTGTATGTCGACGGAAGGTCTTTGTGTTTCCCTCTTGGCCTCCTAGTCCGCTCTTTCATTTCCTTTGTGCCCTACATGTGCGTTGATTCAATTCAGGTCTAGTGATCTTGTATCTCTAAATGTTCTAATCAGTTTTCTAAGACTACGGACACTCCTTGATCTTATCTGTGTACTGTTGAGACTTTGAAGTATGCTTGAACTATCTGTGAATACTCCTATCGGATGCCCTGCTGCCTGCCCCAGCCAGAGAAGTGCCTGTTACAAGGCCTGCATCTTGGCCTGGAATATAGTTGCCTCATCGTTTAATCTAAATTGCTCTTTGTAGATTTCTGTATTGTTCTTTAGGATCAGAAATGTGGCCGCTACTCTGTTCTCCATCTTAGATCCGTCTGTGTAAATTTCTATGAACTGTCCCTTCGGGGGCTTCTTACCCCATATAATCCTTATTTGCTCTGCCTGTGTGTGTAAAGTGTCAGGAGGCGGTCTTCCATCTCTTGTGCACAGATGATCGTAATCCCGATCTCCAGATGTTTCTTAAAATGCAGTGTCCTATAGATCTTCTGCTCCATCTCTGCCCTTAGGTCTAATGATAGTAGGCCCACTAATATATGCACGCTGATGTCGGCGTTGTGGAAAAGGCTTTTGTAATACTTAAAAGGGCTACCCTTTGGATATGCGTCAGTTTCTGTCTTTGCCTTGATGTTCCCGATCGGATACCCGTAGATCGGATACCCGTAGAGTATCATTCTCTCTATTGCTCTGCTATACAAGATCTTTATTAGATTGCTCTTCATATTCCATTTCCTTGTAATATATTGTTTAGTCTGTTAAACATAATACGCGTTCTCTATTTTATTTCCCCTATATGTGGGATC
Source organism: Stegodyphus mimosarum (assembly GCA_000611955.2). Lineage (NCBI taxonomy): Eukaryota > Metazoa > Arthropoda > Arachnida > Araneae > Eresidae > Stegodyphus > Stegodyphus mimosarum. The sequence continues at coordinate 173,280 of KK119068.1, read as the reverse complement.
CATGTATTCTTTGAGTCCAAGATAAAACCCAAGTATCTTAAGGTCTCCTGCCTTGGGATCGGGGTACCCTTCCATTTAATTTTTTTGGGGGGAGGGGGAGGATGACCTGTGAAGCTTTGTTCCTTTCAGAAAAAGAATTAGTTTCGTTTTATCTATACTAAATTGTAGCTTGTATCTCACTCAATTCTGTGTTTTTTCTCTAGAGCTCGATGTGCATATTCTTCAAGTCTTAGTCTGTTACCACTCTTTATTATTAAGATGAAATCGTCTGCGTAAGCTTGTATTTGCACTTCCTATCCGAACTCAATTGAGAGTGCGGTATCCGCAACGAGATTTCCATAGGATGGGCCCAAGATTTGACCCCTGGGGGGTTCCCTTCTGGTGCTTATGATGGACGCATATCCCATCTCCCTTGCACTCTATTGCCTTACTGTTTAAGTAACTATTTATTATTTCAAACGGCTTCTTTGGGCAATTTAATTTTTTTAGTCTGTCAAGGACACCTGGCCACCATAGATTGTTAAAGGCTGAGGCTACATCTAGCGAAATGACGCATGTATGCAGTCCTTCTCTTCTATTCTTATCTATCTGCTTTATTAGACTTTCCAATGCGTCTACTTTGCTCCTGTCTGGGAGGAACCCGAATTGTTTTATATTCAGTATGTTGAGATCTCCTATAGAGGACGTAGTAGCATCCCTCAACTGGGGGAGAAAAGTTTCGGTTTGGACGAGAATTGGCGTGGGTTTTGAGAATGTAGTGTGATGAGTTGTGTAACGCACATTTGCTATGTAACAGTACTATGTAATATAATGCATATAATTAAATGTGTTTATTTAAAATGTGGAGCAATTTTGAAGGAGCGTAGTTCACATAGTGCTTTAGTACTAATTAGGAAGTAAGTTAACCTTTTAGCTATCATCTTGTCTAGAACTTTGCCCCATGCCGATAGGAGGCAGATGGGACGGTAGGCACCTGATGTTATATCCTTTGCTTCTTGTTGAAAGAAAACCAAATTGCCTGTTTTCCAGGTGTCTGGAAAATATCCTTCCTCTAAACATTCGTTTAAGATTCTCCCAAAGATGGTCTCGTTTGTTAACATCGCTTCTTCCACTATGTCTACTGACAGGTCGCCGTTGCCGGGATCTTTCCCTTTTTTGTCGTTTTAATTATGCAACGCATCTCTTCTAACGTAAAGGGCCTGTCCTTATTTGTTTCTGGACTGATCATGGCTTTCTCTATCATAACCCTGTGTTCATCTGTGTCTGTATCCTCCTTATCTTGGCGGAAATAAAGTCTGCAATCTGTTTTACTGTGTCCTCTATCTTGTCCATCCAAACATTGCACCCTTTTTAATTATGCTTAATGTTAGGGGTTGATATTGGCTCCGTTTGACAATGTCAGATATGTACCGAAGGGGGAGTTAATTTTTAATTTATTTCAGTGGTCTTCCCGGGATTTCATCTTAGCTTTAAATATATTCTTTTTATAAATTGCCTCCGGCTTTTTATACCGAGTTCTTTTCTCTTTTCTTTCCGCGCTGTAGGTGTGTTGATAGTCCTGTCTGAGCTTTCTTAAATTTCTCTCTTCCTGCGTTAAGTGATGATTCCACCATGTGTTTGATTTTCTAGCCTCTTTTTTATCTCTTTGATGGTGGGGGAGCAATGTCTTAAGAGCGCTCTTTAGTTCTCTTGAGATTACTTCTATCATGTCATTAATGTTATTTTTTATGATCTTTTGCCATTATTGCGTAGATTTCTTCTTTTAATCTTAACCAGTCAGTATATCCTCTTTTCATCCTTAGATCTATCTTTTGTTTTTTGTACTGTAGATTTATTTCAAAGTTTATCACGTTACGGTTACTGAGAGTATTCCTCTCATCCACTTTCCAATTTTCGATATTAATGCTTGTGGCAAATTTAACTAATGTGATGTCTATCCATGAATTACTTCTGGGGGTCCTGCAATGCCGGTGGGCTATATCTCTCGTTTAACACGCACATATTATATGCCACTATAAATTCTCCTACTCTAGTGCCTCTGGGGTCTGTTGTTGTGAGACTCCATATTCTGTTCTTGGCTTTAAAATCTCCGCAAATTATTACAGTCTCTTTCTCTATGTCTTTTATGACCTGGTATAGGTATGACATTATATAGTCCAATTCATCGTGTGGGAGCAATACACTGAGATTAATATGAAGGGTACTGAGCCCTCTACCTTTATTGCAACTACTTCTTTCGTACTTTGGATTTTCAAAATTGGGATACTTGTATCCGTCACTATGATCATTGTTTTCGCGCCTGTTTTTGCACAATACTTCCTATACCTGAGGGGTAGCCGCTTCCTTTGTCTTTTAGTAAGTAAGGTTACTGGAGGCATACTATTTTTATTTCCTCAATTTCCTCTAAATCCTGCCTAAGCTGTAACGTGGCACTCATCGAGTACTGTGCATTTAACTGCGTGATCTTGCATTGAGTCCATAATTAATTCTTTTTCTAAGTAATTCTAACTCTCTTTTTTACATGCACATTTATTGTCTAGACTGTCATAATGGGTATCTAGATTCAAGTTATGTTCTTCGTTTGCGCATTTACAATTAACGCATCTAGTTTTGTTGCAGGGACAGTCAGCGCGTATATGCCCTTTCTTCCCGCATTTAGAGCAATATTTGTCCGTGTTACATGTCTTTTTCGTATGACCGTACTTTAAACAGTCTATACATTGCGTTACTTTTAGGTACACCCTAATGCTTTTTCTTGACCACTGGATATTTACTTTTTTAGTTTTCGTTAAGCTTTGGTAGGACTTGGGGTCCACACTTATTACCCAGTTTTTTCCATATTTTGCTTCCATGCTAAATTTTATGTCTATTTTCGCCTCTGCTAGTTCAAAGTTCTATCATATTAAGTAATCTTTTAAGTTTTCTCTCGTTATGTCCTTATCCGCGTTATATATTATGATCCTAGGATTGAGTTTAACTGGTTTTTTTGGTTCGACTACCTCTTTGAGTTTTGAGTTATCTCTGATCGCTTCTTCTAGAATCTTAAAATCTACATCCTTATTTGTTTCAATTAGGATTCCTCCCCTTCTTATTTTCCTGATACTCCTTACCCCGATCTTTAACTTATCTGGGTTTATGTGCTTGGTAACTTTATCTTTTACTTCTTCTGATGTCGCGTCTTTGGGGTACACTAAGAGCACGTGCTTCACATCCTGTGGTCCATTTGTTAGTTTTCAGGCCTCTGTATCTCCTCTTTATACAATGCACTCCTACTCTGTTTGTGAGCTCTTTCTGAGTTATCTTCTATGCCCGGGACCTTTTGGCTCTCTAGCTCATCTGTCGTCGACGCCATAGCTCTTTGTATCTGTACTGAGCACTATGGTCGTGTGGGGGTTATGAATCCTAGCGGGACCACTGCAGGCTTCGTTGTGGAAGCAATGAGTAGTGGGTGCCTTTTTCCTTCGGTAACCTGGGGTTCTCACCAGCCTACTACTTAGCTACTGAGCAAATTTAGACCCTCAGAAGATGGAGTTTCGAGACCACGACAAGGTAAAGGTCAGTTGGAAAGCGATTATTGCAAAAGGGCAATCAGCTGGTATTTTTTAAACTCCTTCCGTACTGGACGGTACCCGACTTCTCAAGGAGATGTACCAGTACTGGCTCGATGTCTGTCTAGAAAGATTTTAAACGCTCGATATGACGATATCCCTACAATAAAAGCGCTTTACCCTCGGGAGGATCTGTGGTAAACCTAAACTCTGCTTAAACCTTGGAACATTAAACTTTACAGAATAGCTTCAGTAATTTCTGGAAAGGTTTTAATTCACAGCAAAAGAGCATAATTAATTCTTTGCAAGCCTTTTTAAGTTAGCCAATAATTCTAGGAAATATTTTTCTTGCATGAAATTTTCAACTGCATAAATTTTTGCAAATATGTTTATAAAAATATCTCCCTCTTTCAGGTAATCCTTACCGAAAAGTCTTTTATGTTATATTTATTAATAATAGATACTGAACCATTTAATAAGTTACTAAATTTCAGGTGTAGACTCTGAAGGAATGTTTGTAAATTCATTTTAAGTTTGCATATCGCCTTCATAAGCTTTTGGAAAAATGCTTACATTAAAACTATGTATTACATAAGTATTATTGTTTTGTTTTGGTTTATAACATTATTGTACATAATCAGCATTAATAGTAATTTAATGATATCTTTAGCAATCTTTTATTGCTAACAAAGTTTTTAAATTTTAGAATTTTCTCGTGTATATTGCAAATTATGGATAACGGAAGGAAAGGATCAGGTCACATCTGTTAAGGATACTTCCTCGGAATTATTATGGGATGAGGCCTTTGTTTTGTAAGTATAGAAGAATTGTTTCTAAGTACTATATTGAGTAAAATTTTGTTATATTAAGTGTATTTTTTAATTGGGCATATTCTACTCAATAATAATATTTTTTTTATATATTTCTAAAAATGCATATCAGTTTTCTTAATATTTTTATTACATTTATTAATTTATTTAGTATTTTATTAAATTAAGGTGCTTTTTATTTATTTATTTATTTTTTGTGAAGTACAATTTTAACTCCTCGTGTTCCAAAAAGTATACCACTAGGATTACCCAAGTAAGTTATACCACTAACAAAATAAACTAATGTACAATAGCACTGCAAAATGGGTAAAAATTATTAAAAAACAATAAAATAAATTGAAATAGTAAATAAATAGAAAATAAGTGAGACAAAAATAAAATAAAAAGTAATAAAGTAATGAGAACTCAATAATCAAAATTGAGACTGAAATTTCGAAAAGCAGAAATTGTCTCTTTAATCCCAGAAAGTTTATACAAAATAGATGACTAAGATATATACGGGCGCTTCACTGTTACCTGAATTATCTTCCTCTGCTGGACATGAGAACGCACTCAAGAAAAAATATGCTTAACATCCTCATCGCCGTTACTGCAGCTCCACAAAGTACTTGAAGCAAGTCCAAATCGCTCTAAATAGCGCATAAAATTACCATGTCTAGTCAAAAATTGAGTTACTTTAAAATCTGATGGAAATTGAACAACTTTTATTTTGTGAAAAATTGTAAGAAAAAAACTTAGCACTGTGCTTTTCGGAAGGCCAGATATTCTCTGTTCCAAATAAGGATAGCAAGATAACATCATTTCTATAAAAGTTTCCAGTAAGAATCAGGAACACGGAGACTTAAATCAATGTGACGTTCCGTGGCTAGCTTTGATAGAACGTCAACTCTTTCATTTCCAGAATTTCCATAGCGTCCACAAACACAAGTGAATGTCGACATCAAGGTCTTCAAGGTATAAATGCGGATTAATTACCATTAAAACTTCCACTGGCACCAAGTTAACTTTGTCCATAAATTTAGCATCAGGATCTTCAGATACTGGTAAGCGACTGAAGATTTCAGTTGCCCATTTTTTTTTCAAGAATGGAAATTTCTGAAAGGTACAGTAAATCTTTGTCGAGGATGAATTTGCAGCAAGCGATTTTGCACAATTTCCATTTAATTTATCCAATGATATAATTTCGTTCAGATGGAATGCATGGTAGAGCGTTGGCGGCATTTTTATAGCAATATATTGTTTATAAGAGATTCTCCACGTGCACATCTGGCAACCCTGTTTGGCATTACCTACTAGCTAAGTAACCCAGGTTGACTCATGATCATTTCACTCATGTTAGCAGAGCTGTAGTCACATATTAACCAGTGTTTATCCTCCTCTCTTTTTTCGTTGTATTTCTCTTAATTTCAAAATTCAGTATGTCATCTAAAACAAAAAGAATGAAATTGATAAAGCAATAAAAAGACGAAAAGTTTTGGCATTATCTTAGAAAATTGAAATTTTAGGTAAGCTGAAAAATGGTACGCAAGTTCCATGACTTGCAAGTGAACTAGCTGTAAACGAATGAAACGTAAAAACAACACGGAATGAATGATGAATATAAACAAAGAAAATATTCGGTCTAGTTTCAAAGTTTCAGATTCTATTTCGGTAAATGTTGGGGCAAGCTAATCAAAGGTAACGTTCGTTAGTATACAATCAAAATTACCCAAGATACAATTAGTTAAAATTGTTTGGGACTGGATGTAAATACATCTAAAGACAGCGTGAAAGTCAATTTTAGATATAATATTTTTAAATCCAACTTTTATATCCAATAAATATTTATTTTAAATTCTTATATGCAGAAATGCTAAAATTAAAAAAAAAAAAGTCGTAGCTAATGTATCGTATTTACTTATATATTTCTTACCCTTACACAGTTTTGGCCCTCATGATTTTAGTACTTGCCTTAGAAGCTTATGATTTATCATAGCAAAAGAAAAGACGCTGGTTTATGATGTAGAGTACATAGCGTAAGCGAAAAGAATACTATTAAAACCAATAATTATAACTGACTTCTTTGAAATATAGAGCAGAGAAATATTAGTTTTTATCTTTGTATACACTTTTCAATCTGTGAAGTTCTTTCTTTCTTTATTTATTTTCTCTTCTCAGAAATAATAGATATATATATATTTCAATAGCCGACTCTAGCTGTTTACAGGCGTTGGCAGCTACTAAGGCCGGAGGCAGTTGTCTCTTTACTATGGAGGCACCTAATAGGTGGGCCACTATTGCCTTCTACGAAGGGACGGACAAATTACATCTTTGCGGGATCTGAACTGCAAGGTTCTGAATTAGGTTATACTTCTTTATGGCAGTCATAATCACTTTCTCGTCTGTGCGGCATCTACTACGTATTATGTTTATTTATTTAAGGAATTGTGTTCTCGAAAATTAAGATGGATAATTTTTTTTTCAATTTTAGTTACGTCTAAAAGATGTCGTGTTAATGAATTTTTATTTGTGGTTTACATCTTGTCTACGTTCTTAGAGTTTAGAACTCTGTGCAAAGACAAAAATTCATCTGAAGTACAGGAAAATTTAGCGAGGTTTAGTCTTAATAAATAATTAAGTTTAATTTTACAAAATCAATTGCACATATGACAAATTTTTCGAAAGCAACGAACTGATTATGCTCTTCCTTAAATCTGATAACACTATGTAATTTTCTTCTCTAGATTTTCAGGATTTCAAGATTACTCATTTTTTTGGTAAAGGAAAGGGATAAAAACTATGCAGATATAATAATTATTTTTTTATGTTACTTAAAAATAATTTTTCCCTTTTTTATTTGCTCGGCTCATTTTTATTACGGAAAAAATAATAAATCACATAATTTTGACAATTTTTTAGGAAACTTTTATATTACACAAGCTCTCTTTTAAAAATATTATTTATTAATACAAGAAGACTGATATGCTGACTGGAACATTCTTTATAAAAGACATGCACAAAATTGAAATTTTGTGCAACACTATTAAAAAATTTAACATGAGAAATAGTTATCAAATCTTGTCTTATTTTTTTTACTACTTAAAATCATTCAAGAGACATTTAGTTTTTAATCTTTCTTTTCGGATGCTATATGGCGCCAAACTTTGAGCAGTATTAAAAAGGAGTGAAATAGAAAGCTTCTCTATCTAATCAATTCTGCCTTTCTATTAAGACTCATTCTTAGTAAATGACATAATTTTGTAACACATTTTTTATACTTAATTATAATAATTAATTTATTTATTATTTATTATAATTCAGCATTTTCAAGCAACACTGATTTAAATTAGCAGTTATTATTTTAAACACTCAAGTTATAAATTGCAACACTGATAGAGATTCCACTCACATAGAAATCCTGAAAAGTTACAAAAAGTCAGGACATGAAAACTGATTGGTGAAAGTTTTTTTAAAAATCACAGAAAACAGGAAGTTTTCCCTCGAAAATTGGGGAAATAAAAGTACACATCTACCCTCTCTAACAATAAGTTCACTTTTGAATAATAACCAATAAATAAAAACTGTCCTCCTCTTTTAAAAAATAAAATGCAATAAAAAGTAAGAGTACAGTTATTGTAATCTCTGTTTTTCTTGCAGAAACTCGTTTCATATCAGATACAGTTTTATAAATTTACAATTTTTTCTTTGTATTTTTTAACGAATTATTATTGTTCACTGTTCTATTTAAAAATGTAACTATTCTATCATTCCTTCCTTTAGAAGTGTAATTGCCAGTTAAAATAAATTTGTGTAACTTGGAAGTCATCATTTTTTGTGGTTGCATGTTATAAAAAATTGTGTTAATTAAATGCTTTTCGATCAAGTGTAATTCTTAGTTTCTTATTTTTAAACACCACTGAGCTATATTTGTTATGGATGAATGCATTGTAAATTTCTTTCGAAGGCAATATTTTACAGATCTAACATTTCTTTTCAAAAACTCCATCTAATTTTTTTATGGTTTAGATGCATCTTTGTTACACACACACACACA
>KK119068.1:139121-164853 GCA_000611955.2 Stegodyphus mimosarum | reverse complement strand
TATTTTCTCAATTTCTTATCCAATAATGAGTATAATAAATTACATTTTTCTAATTTTTTTTGTTAGTTCTTTGTAGCAATCTGTATAAAAATACACTCAAAATGCGATATTTTCTGATTTCGCTGTCTTTTTACTAGTAGATTGTCAATGCTGCAACATGATTGCTTTTATTTTCAGAGCAATTTTCTTTAGTGCATTCATAAATCGGTAATTTATATCATAATTGATCATTATTTTTATCAAATCATTATTTTTATCTTTATTGAAGATTTGAGATATACATACCCCGAAAATGATGTGCAGCCACACCAAAATATTGGCGGTTTCTTTATTTAGAAAACGGAATACTTTTATTCTCGAACAGTGTATCAAGCACTTTGTGCGTTAAACATCAGATCATTGATGCATTGAGACAATAAAAGGTCTAAATATATAAAATTAACATCTAACATAAAATATCTAGCGAAGGATTTAATAAATATTCTGATATTCTGCAAAACTAGGATTGGCAAGTTTCTTCCACAGCAGACAAAACTGTGCAAAACACCATCCATAAAAAGCAGGTATACTTTCCACTAAACGACTAAATTGGAGGACATGGAAGAAACTAATTTTTGAATATGTTTTTTCGTATTTCATATGTATATTATTTTATCTATATTTAATTCTTATACTAACATTTATATTACTAATTTTAATATTTTAATTTTTATACAATTTAAGGGACTTCTTTTGTATGCTTGCAATAACCTTTTTTTTTGGTTTTTATATATATATATTTTTATATATGTATGAATGAAAAAAAAAATGAAAAAGAAAATTAACTTCTACAAATGAATATACATCTTAACAAAAAAGCTCCCCCTTCTCTTTTTTTCAATTACATATAACAGTTTATTTTGAAGAACTACCAATGAATGGATGAATTCAAGAGAGCTGCAGATAGCCGTAGGGTAAATAAAATTATAAAATTCGTGTATTCTCAGCAGATTTAGCAAATCTCTTCTGTATAAGAGAAAATCATTTGGAAAAAATTGATTTTTTTCTTATTTAATAGTAATGTATTTGTATTTAATTCATATATAACACTACTATATTTTCGTTATAAATGTGTACGGTGTAGCAAAATACGATAGCTGTTTTAAAAAGAATTGGCAACCTCAAAATTAGCATTCTATATTTGGTGCTCTCCCCCTGAATTCATCTGTTCTTCTAAATTCGAGATCATTCTCAATTACGTAACGCTGCTTGAAAAAAGGTAGCTTAGAGTAAAACTAACCAATCAGAGCTTTAGATTTATATTTGCACCTACGCAGTATGAATTCTGCTTCGCGAGGATTTTCCCCTGACTTCTGCAATGCAAACGACTCTAAGCCGCTTATGCTTCCCTGCCTGAAAGAACGTCGCATATTTTTACGTGTGCATATAAGAATTATGGTAATTGCTAAAGAGTACATTGGCTAGAAGGAATTATTATAGTGTGCCTGCAAATCTGCAAATAAAGATGATAATTGGCTAAATTTAGTTTGGTATCAACGCTTTCCTCTCGCCTTTCCGCTCAGCCATCGCGTCTGTGCTTCGAAATTATGACATATTATTAAATATAAATGTTTAGTTTCACTTCTATATCCACGATAACTTTCTTTGATGATATGTGCGTTTTTGCATTTGCTTTGAGATCTGATTTCACACCTATAAGTTTGGATGAATTTCGAAACTGATTTTTAGTTGCTAACAGCAATAAAAAATAGAAAATGAACATATTCATTGTGGAAGAGCTGAGCAAACTTGAATTACTATTTAAAAAACTGAATTTGCATCATGACAAACACATTGTAATGTATTGTAAATGAATAACAATTTGTAGATTTTTTTTAGGAAAAGGTATTTAACTACTTTTCATTTTATTGCAGAAATAATAAGCATTTTTGTTTCAAATAAGTTTAATTTGTTTTCAAATAAGTTAAACTGTAATTTATCTCTTTTCGCAGTCCTACGGGTGCCTCACTGTACATTATTTCCAGCTTTTTCCTGAAGAAACCCAATGACGAACAAAACACATCTGTTTTTGAAAAGCACTTGTTGCAGTTTGTTAACTGGTTTGAAAAAATAATTCCAAAAAGTTAACATGGACATCTACGTACAGTTTTAAAGCCCTTTAAAATCAAAGCTCATTCATATTTGCTTCTGTAAGAGAAAATCTTATTCAGATTTCTTAAAATATTGTAATAAAAATAAAATTTGGCTACATGCAACTGGTTGACGTTTGGATATGAAAAAAAAATACATGTTTGTTGTTAATTGATGGAACTTGATAAATCATTGCTTGTCAGGCAAAATTGACTTTTTGACACGTAAGTGTAATAAAAGGTAAGTATTATGAGACAACTGATATGGTAAGGAAATGAGAAAAAATAACATGGTACAGTAAAAGGAGCTTTGTTTGCTTGAGCCTTGTTCGGTTTGAGAAGACGTGCAATGAACAAACGATTCACTCTTGTCAAGTGTTCAATATATGACAACATATGCACTTTTCACGTGAGTTTCTAATGTCATTAACTTTTATAATTTTACCGCTATAACAATTCCATTTGTATACTTTGTATACATTTGTATAGGAAGAATTATATTCTGGCTTTTAGTGCGATGGAAAAATCCTGATACCTCTATGAGTGTCATAAAAATTTGGGAGCCACAGGGAATTTGCGTTACTCATGGCATTTGTGGTATATTAAAGTGTATAATAAATAATTATCTGCATGTAAAAATCTACAATTTGCATTGATTTCTATGCTGAATTTGGATTAAAAAACTGAGATTTGTAGATAGTTTTAAATAAAAAGTTTCATGCTTGAATAATGCTTTTCTTTTGATACTACCATGTAAAATTTTCAGGGATGTGAATAATTGTTCATTAGATTGTTTCCATATGCAACTATGGTAAGTGTGAATGCATCTTTTTCTTACTGATACTGCTAAATTTAAATGTCACATTTTATTATAATGTGCTTTATTTTTATTATTTTTAGGTCATCTCGCCGTGGACTTATTGAAAAGCTGTCAAAACATAATCCTGAAGTGTGGGCTTTCAGATTATTTATTTTTCATTTTTATGTAATTTGCTGAATATATTTAATTCATTGATATAGTGGCAGCTAATTTGGTAATATTCAACATCAAAGCTGAAGTAAAAAATTAAATTTTAAAGCTTTCAGTTATTAGTAATTTGCAAAGACGTGTGTAAACAATGCCACATTTCTTGATATTGTATCTTTGATTATTTCTTGTTTGGTTAATTAATCTAACAGTGAAATTCAAAGTTACTTTTATCTTACTGTTTAATAAATTATAAATATTCCAGTTTTATTTCTCTCTGGTTTTGCCGTTTGTATACTTATGGTAGAGAAGAATTAGAATTTTTACACCGATTAGTTATTTAAGCAAATGGATAGTTAGAATAACATGGAATGTTCTTTGAATTCTGTGCAAATATAATGAGTAGTATTGCAATGAAATGTCATGGAATACATTTATAATTTTCTGTAAAGGAATATTTTTTATAAGCTTTACAGCATATTTCGACAGTTTTATATCTGTTAATTTGGTGGGAAATTCAGAACAACTGTATTGTTATGTATGCCTTCAATGTTTTCCAAAATTAACTGCTGTCCTATTTCTTTTCCTTTTTCGGCGGGAGGGGGGAGGAAGAAAGGAGGGAAAATAGGACTTTAAATATAATATTATTTATTTTTTTTACCTTAATGTGCAGCTTGAATTCTGTCATCTAACTTAAAAGCCACATAAGTGAATAATTGTGAGCCTCCCAAATAATTTTATTTCATTTATAAAATTCCAATAAAAGTTTTTTTAAGCTGATAAACATATTTCCATTTTATTAACACACACACTCACATTCCCTTCTTTTCTTCTCAAAAAGTAAAAATTAGCTAAAAATTACTCAAATTAAAGTGAATATAGTATAAAATAACTTTTTTGCTATTGTTTAAATTCTTATAGATTTTAATCAATACGATCTATCAATGTTATTTATCTAATGGTTTGTGCAAGTGAAAAATTCATAAAAATACTAGACTTTTGCATTTGATCATTGGATAATTTAGTCGTGCAGTTTAGTGTAAAATACGTACACACACACACACATTAAAAAAAAACTCAGTAACTACTATGTGTCTTGAAAAAAAAGCCTATGAGGGTTTTTCTTTTCCTTGCTTAGCATAAAGTTAGGTTATAAATTTAATATCAAATTACGAAAAATTGTCATTCTTTTTCATCACTTAAACTTTTTTCAGTACGAAAGAAAATGATCCCTTACACAATCACGCTGGAGATTATTTGATTGGGGAAGTTATCCAGGAAATAAAGGTAAAACTACTTTTTCATCTTTCAAGAATTTAAACCAAAAATACTTCAAGCTCATTTGCAAGTAAAATAACATTTAAAAGTTTCCGGTATGCGCTCTTTTTTTTTTCCTTACAAGATTTGTTTTTTGTTTGAAATAAGTAGTGTTTTTATTGGTGTAGCGGTAGTAAATATCATTATATAACGATAAGATTCAGGTTAAAAACTGAGAACTTCCAATTTTCTTCTAGGCTTTCTCTTTTTCTTATTATTCTAAAAAGGTTTCAATTAAAATTTTTTCTCTTTTGAGTTTTGAGATATCAAAGTTTCATTGCATATGAGTTATTATTTATTGAATTTTAATATTCTAAATTTAATGTTTCATAACATATGGCAAATTTACTGTCATTACAATTTCCACTCAAGTATTTACCTTGCGTTGCTCAAGATGTTCTCTGGACTGTTAAGAAAGGGCCAAGAAAAGTTTATACAAGAGGGCAAGTAAAAGTTTTCATACAGCTTATATCAAAAAGGAGAAAAGATCATGCTGTTCATATCCATATTCATACGGCACTTCTACGCCAGTGTTATGAGAAGCAGCATCTACATTTTCAAGTAAGAATATGTTCATTAAAATAACAGTAAGAGATTTAATTAATTTTTTATTTACCTTTTTTATTTCTATGAAAAGTGTCAAATCAAAATGTTATGCACATAAATCTGTTCTTTAATTTGATAAGGCAGAGAGATAAAAAGCTTCTGAATTGTAACATGCTTTTATTATGAAATAGAGGAAACAAATAACTGTAATAGTGGTAAAATAATTTTGCGATATCGTTAAGCAAAGAAATAATTAAATACTCAAATATTCTAGCATTTTATTTAAATTTTAAAGTCGTTTTAATGGTGGATAGCTAAAATTGTCTTATTTGTTCCCTTAGCAGAAAAAACAATGAAACCCAATTTTATATCACACGCATATATACTTCAATAATTTTAACATTGGCCTTGTAAGGTTTTATTTTAATTAACCTAGTTATCTTATTATTTTGGCTGTTATATAACTTTCATATCATTCTCCACCAGAATGCAAATTAATTTAAAGTATAAATAAGGTTTTAAGCTTTATATATATAAAGAAGAAATACCGTTTGTTTGTCCTCTAATAACTCAGTCACTACTATAACCATCGTCACCAAACTACAATTTTTTTTGTGGGTCCTGGAAAAGGTCGACGTCCTTTTTTTTTCCAAAAAGTAGCTAAAATCAGAGATATTAATTAAAAACTCGGAAAAAATAATAGTTTTCCCCCTCATTTATTTATCCGAGGGGCAACAGTCTCGCAGGCTGAAGATGAAAAATCTGCTTTATTTCGAAAGTTGTTGCCACTGCTCACTTTCAAATGCTAGACTTTGTTAATAAAAAATTCCTAAGTTTTACGACGAAATAAAAATAGCATTGCCAAGCATTAAATATATTATTCCCGATTCCAAGAATTCACGGGAAGCCATTTCACCTATTCCCATCTTCGCATGACTTATATTATTAATTTAAATATAAATTCGAAATATTAATTTAAAACTCTGAAAGCGCTAACTTTCGCACTCGTTTTTCGGAGTGGCAACAGTCTCGCGCGTTGGAAATAAAAATACTTTATTTCGAAAAGTGGTACTACTGTTCGCTTTCAAATCGTAGAGTTTGTTAAGCAAAAATTTGTAAGTTTTACAAACTCTATACGTTTAAAGAAGAATTTCTGTTTTTGTGTTTGTTTGTTCGCGTTATTGATTTCTGATCAATTATGATGAATTGTTTGCCACATTTAATTGACTAAAATGTAATATAGGTTAAATATTGGATCGAAATTGAGCTTTTTCGACCATTTGATTGGAAAGACGAAAATCATTAAAAACTGCGTTCCATTGTTGTTGATATAATGAGAGAGAATTAGCCTATTTTTCCATCGAAATTTTTTATGTGGGTTTTACATCGCATTAGACTGAAAAATGCATGACTATGAATCTTATTTTTTGCATTGTTATGAGTAAAGGATTACAACGTTATCTTCTCTCTGTTGTTAGATGCATTACTCTCAATCTAACTTAACTGGCATCGGGTACTTCTGCTAGTATATATAATCCTCATATATATACATAAGCTTAAGTACTTCAGATAGGATGTTTGTCAATGTACTTTAACCTTTCCTTAGGCGCTTTCGATATTAAGCAATTCCTTCTTCCCAAACACGCGCGGTATCTGTCAGTCGTAAATTTGTAATGCGAGTTGTATTCGTTTGCGTCTACAGCGATGCGTAATTGAAATGCGAGCTGAGCTCACTGATGACATACGGAAAGTTAATTTGTTTGCGGTTGCACTTTAGGTCTTTTGCTGGACACGTTCGTCACAAGCTTTTTGTCAGCAGTGAGTAACGGATGGCTGAGTTGTAAATTTTGTATTTTGCGTTCAATTTCATTTGAATGTGTCTTTGCTTATCCACAAGCTAGTGGAGTTCTTGTTCCAGCAAAATTTTCAATTTGTGTAACTGTAAGATTGACGTATTACTAAATAGTTCTATTTAAATTTTTATTTTGAGTTACTTCTAGTTATAAAGCAAAGCAGGACAAAAAGTTGTCTGGCAGTCTCTTATGACTACTTTGGGTATTTGGTACTTTAATCAGCGTTTTACTGTGTAACATTTGGTCTTACTTCTTATTCTTAGGAAGCAAAGTGAAAAGTGTGTTCATAATCATATTCATAATCAAATTAGTACAAGTTTTATTTATTTCCTTATAGTATGAACTCTAGCTAAATTGTATTATAGTAGCACAGATATTAAGCAATTCCGTTTAATTTCACCTCATTTGTTAGCGTAAAAAAACTATATCATTTACATAAAATTAGCAAAGTAAAAACCTTGTGTCTGGTGTAGATTTTGGTCAAGACTCTATCTATTTCGAGGGCAAACAGATACAGGTCCCTCTTCATCAGCAACAAACAAATCAGCAAGTTGCAGATTTGTTCCAGATTTCTTTGCTTCTCACGGTCAGGGTATTATATCTTTAGTGGGTATTAATAGCACAAGGCATTATATATAATTTACAGGACACTTTATTTATATACAAAAGACATCATCACCCTCATATACACGTACAATTCGCAAGACCGGCATTCTCAGTCTCAGTTCTAGTTTACAATCACTTTGCGCTCTTGGCGATGCATGGAGAGCGCCAGCTCTAAAGTCGATTATACGATTAAGTGCTCAATAAATCTCATCCCTCCCCCTTTATCATAAGTTCAGTCTATTTGGAGGTCGTCGAATTCTGTTGGACTAACGCAAAGGTTGTGGCACAGCTGGTTGCTTTAGTAACCTAGTTGTATCAGCAGCAGGTTCGGTGGATGAAACTTCTGGTAAAACCTTGGGCTCTGCAGACGGCACACCCATCTACCTGGTGGATATTATCTTTGGATGGTTCTGGAACTCCATTTTTATCACGGTCTTTGGAAATCCTGAGAGCTGGAGATGGACTTATGAAACCATTATCAATTATGGTTCTTTTATCGCGTACGTTGTCGACATATCGTCGTCATCGCTGACCATCTACATTTAAAGAGTAGTGAAGCTACCCATCCTTGGATTAGACGGTTCCAAATCTCCATCGTCTGTCACATTGGCGACAATTTCTTACTGCCACTTTATCGCCAACCCCAAATCCTCAATCTACAAACTCGTAGGTTCCTTTCCGAACTCTGTCTTCCACCCTCCTTTTGAGATTTGGTCTCAATAAGCCTATTCTTGCTCAATTTCCCTCTTCAGCAATCAGCATTGCAGGGCTCTGTAGAATTTAAGAGTTTTTCTGTATTGCATTAAAATGTTCTGAGTTTTTGTCTCAAAGTTCCCGGATAATTTTGCATGGTTTTTAAGGATTTTGCTTTACTGTAAACACATATCGTTCAGCCTGCCCGTTACTAGACAGTTTAGATAGTGCTGTGGTTTTACGTTTGATTCCGTTACTCTGTAGGAATATCTTAAACTCATGTGAAGTGAATTATAGCCCGTTATCACTCACTAACAATATTGGTAATCGGAATCGTGCAAAAAAGTTCCATGAACATTCTATTGTTTTGAAAGTCCAGCTTGATTTCATTGGGTAGGCTTCTAGCCATTTTGAGTGAGCATCGACGATTATCAAAAACATATGGTCAAAATAGGTTCTGCATAATCGATGTTAATATATTCCGTTGGAGCACTCGGGTACTCTCAATGATTACCTTTTCAAAACACGTAAGATCTAGCAACTGCTTTTATCTTTACGTTCCCTAAATGTCCGTGGTACAACTCTTTCAAAACATTCTCACGGTATCGTTTAGGAATACAAACGCGTTGGTCATACATGGCATGCATTATACAGCCATATTGGAGACTGTACTCCATTTCCTTTCCTTTCAATTCTCCGCCGCTTTGAAGTATTCATAGCAGAGGACTGCATCAATTTTAGTTTCTTTAGCTAAGTTTCTCTTAGTGAATTGGAAGAGTTTCAATCTGCTGTAATTGAAAAATAGTTACATCATCCTGAACAAAGAGTTGCCCTGAGTTTGTCGATAATCGTGATAGAAAGTCAACATTGCCATGCTCGTTTGTTTTACGGTAAATGATGTTGAATTGGAATGACTGTAAAGCCAAGGCGTAGTGCAAGAGTCTTGTTGCTGCCAAACTTGGCATGCCTTTGCCTTTCGTTGAGCCTTTCTTTCTTCCTTTTAAATAAAGAAAAAAATTTTTAGTTCCCCAGATGATTGAAAAGTCTTCTTTATCAGTCTGAGAATACTTTTTTGCGTTTCTGTGAGTGTTCTAGAAGCATATGCAATTGGCCTTTCATTTCCATCGGGAAGTTTGTGAAAACTTACCTCACCTAACCCCACTGCTGATGCATCAGTTGCCAACGTAAAGGATAATTTTGGATCATAATGCATTAAAACCTTTTGTCAATACCGACAAACTCACAGCAATTCCCTATTCAGGATGATGTAACTATTTTTCAATTACAGCAGACTCGAACTCTTTTTGATCTGACAAATGCAGGTCGCTCTGTCAGATCAAACGTCTGTAGCGCTCGCTAAAGATGCATCTGCACCAAAAGCCAATATCAAAATACCATGAAAGCGCTTTTACAGAAGCATGTGACAAATCATAAATCATATACATCAATACCAGAATAACAGAGACAAATAAAGATTTTTAATTATTGGATGGTTCAAATTGTATACTGATTTCGCTGCTCATGCTGCCTCCTTACGACGCCACCTTGTGCGACTGCTTTTCTGTATCAGAGCACGTCACGCTCTGATTCTTAGTATACTGCCGTCTTTGAATTTTTTATGGTGTTTTAGAGTTTTATGTTAGGCTTGGGACTGGGTTAAAATTCTTCTAATAGTAGCATATAAACAGCATATTTCATAACAAGCACCATCTTGGAACAGATGGTATTCGCTGTGTTTGGTGCATCTGTATGTTTATATGTTTGAAAAGTTAGCTTAAATTTTACAAATAATTAATGTTTATGTGAAATTTTAAAATTTTTTCCAGGAACACAGTTTTGATTTATGGAAAAACTGGTTAGAAATCCTTCCAAATGCAGCTTTGACTCTGATTCATCAACATGCTATCCAACATGGAATGATATCTTCAGAGCTATCTGCATGGTAATTTATTTCATTTTAATGGAATAATTAAGGAAATAGAAATGAAGCTATTTTAATGTGTGTGAAAGTAGACAGTTTTCCATCCACAATGTGTTAGTCCTCTTTACTCATAACAATAATTTTATGTA
The DNA here is from genome assembly GCA_000611955.2 of Stegodyphus mimosarum. Lineage (NCBI taxonomy): Eukaryota > Metazoa > Arthropoda > Arachnida > Araneae > Eresidae > Stegodyphus > Stegodyphus mimosarum. The sequence goes on along the minus strand of KK119068.1, from coordinate 154,672 downwards.
ATATGAATGATTTTTAACTAGGATTTAAAGTTGTTCGTGAAAAGATGTGGGCTATTAGTTATTAATACAATTACCAACAGGTAATTAGTTAACTGAATCAACTCAGAGTTAAAAATTCTAGCTCAGAAATCTTTTTTCATAATATAAATAAATGGTATGTTGTTATAAGTATTATTGTAACTAGGATAAATAAGATATAAATTGCTTCTGAAAATATTTTCTTTGTAGTTCATGGATCGTGGCTTCATCACTGAAAAGCAGAGGAGAGGGTCGTATCAGCTTCTATTTCTTGAAGTTTCTTCTTGAAGCTTTATTAATTAGTATGATTGATGATCCGCTGGGAAAAGACTTAGAAAAAGCTCTAAATAACAGCATGTTAAATTTTTTTGACTACACCATAAATGCCTTAAAAAATTTACATGGAAAGTTTGATGTTCAAAATGTAGATATGGCAAGTGAATTATATTACATGCTCAAGTAAGGAATTAAGTCCTTAAATTAAATGATTTTGAATATGTTTTATGTAAAGTTATCTATTTATAAGAATGGGTGGTTATAGTTTTTTTAATTTCAGTGATGAATAGTAAATGATCTGAGGATTATATTCGTTTGCATAGGGTACAAAATTATGTAACAACTCAAACAGCTCTTTTGACAAAAACACCAAATTTTTAAAACTCTTCATCATGTTTATTGTGCGATACGTATAATATTCTACATGATATTTAATTTCTCATCATTTTTCCCTAGCTTCGTTCAGATTTGTTTGTTTCTTTTCTTCAGGTTGTTTTTTTTTCAGGTATTATTGCCCTTATAATCTATTGTCTACAAAATTTTGATGGCCAAACATGGCCTTTTGCTAACCTTCACACAAATAAATTTTGGGACTGTTACTTGAATCAGTTTCTTGGTTAGCTTGATTTTAAGACTTATTTCTCCCCCTACTCACAAAAATTAATTTTATAGGAGTTTGTAAAACATGTTTATGTAACAAAATTACATGACACTTTTTAACTTCAAAAATGAATTGAAGTATAAGGACAGTAATATCCGAACTTTCTATGGAACACATGGTGAAAGACTAAATATTATCTGGAATACCATAAAAGGAGTATGTACTGAAATATTTTAAAATTTAGTGTATATATCATAAAGCCTAAGGCCCAATAAAAATGAGGGGCAAAAACAGACTATTGCCAAATTAAAGTTAGAAGTTTGTCTTCATATTTCTTTGTTTACACACACACACATATATATATATATATATATATATATATATATTTCTTTGTTTACACACACACACATATATATATATACAGTCGATTCCGGTTAATCGGACCACATTGGGAAGCGATTGTTGTGGTCCTAATAATCATCCGATTACACGAACACGTCGTATATTGTAAGACGGGACTGGCTATATGTAGCAAACAGTAAATCTACATGTAAATCCTATACTAAAATGTAATTATGACCTTTACTGTGCGGTACACACGTATGGTGAACATACATGTTTAAACAAGAACTACAGTCGAACTTTTTTCATTGAGAAAATTAATTTAGAAACAAATTCTATGAAACGATCTCCACGATACTCAGCATCCTAAGCGCACTAAAAACAAGTTCTTACCAAGTTCCAGTCAACATTTGAAGAACTTATCCAATGTGATTTGACGCGTTCTCTCGACGGATCGCACGTAAACAAAATCGCCACAGACATCTAAAGCAGCAATGGGACTGCCTTCATTTCCCTCCTGCATGAAATACCGACGCAAAATTTCAATGCATTTCCTCGCATGCTGTGTTGTCACTTACACCAACTTATTAGAGTTATTATCATCATCACGTTCTTGGACTTCCAATGCTGTCGTGTGTTTTGCTGCAACTCGAGCAACGATTGCAGCGTCATAATCTTTATTTTCATCGTAGCATTGAAGCTCTCTGTCGATGGCTAAAAATTCTTCTCGATTTTGTATCTCTTGAAAATCCACATGTCCGTCATCATTTTCACTTTCAATGAGCATGTCCACATCGATCTCCAAAATCAAGTGCTTAAAGTCGCAGTGAGAAAAACAGTTCTGAATTATCTCACTGCTCACTTTTCTCCAGCTGTCGGCCACAAATTAAACTGCTTGTAAGATGTTGACCTTTGCACTGACTTCGCTGGCTTTTGACGATAGGGTCAGCAAACTTTCATCGATTGCTTCAAGGATGTAATTAACCAACCTTGCCCCATAAAGGATCTTCATATTTTTGTTGATGTCCATGTCCATTAGCTGGACCAAAGTTGTGGTCGTGGGAGGTAGAAATTCCAGTTGGATGTTTTCAAAGGAATATATATGTGGATGTGCTGCGCAAATGTCAAGAAGAAGCAGCACTTTTCTCAACTGGCATTGTAGATTTCTGTCTTAATCCTTCAGAAATTCTTTAAAAGGTTTAGAGGTCATGCACGCATTTCTGTTCTCATGATATACAACTGGTAAACTGTCTATCCTAAGTCCTTTAAAGCAGCAAGACTTAGTGGTTTTTCCTATAATCAACAGCTTTCTCTCGTCCGTTCCTGACGTGTTTGAGCAGCACAAGACAGTTACGCGATCCATCGCTTTTTTGGAGCCACAGAATGCAACATGTTTGTAACTTAACGAGCCGTCCGGCATAGAATTATAATGCAGCCCAGTTTCATCAGCATTGTAGATGTCATCTGCTAAAATAGTTTCAAGAAGCTCGGGCAGTTTTGTTGACTTCCATTCTTAGCACCTGCACTATTAGCACTTTCTTTCTGGCCATGTGCTTTCTTGAATTTTATGCCATGTCTAGATTTTAATCGAGAAAACCAACCGTCCGTAGCTTTAAAGTCGTCGTGGCCCAGCCTTTTAGCGAGTTCTTCTGCTTTGCATTTTAACATTGGGCCGCTTACTTTCAAAGCTCGTCTAGTAACAATAGCAAACCATTCATTAAGGGCCTCATGGACGTCTGGATACTTACCTTCACGCTTCCGTTTTTTGTTCCACTTCGTCCTTTACATTGTGCCCATTCTTCTCGCAGCTCATTCTCTTGTTTTATCAAGCGCGAAATTGTAGTCTTTGCCAATCCGGTAATTTCCACCAACCGACGCTGACTAGTATTCCGTGGTTGTTGCTTGATCTCATCCAGGAAACCAATTTTTTTAGATAACGTCAAGTACCATTGTGGCATTTTCGCAGGGGAGACAAGACACGCACACAGTTCACTGACTAATGTGGTCTGAAGAAACTTTCGTGTTTCAGGGTCAAGATGTTGACGTCAAGAAGGAGTTAAATGCTAACCATTCAAAGCTTTAGCGCTAAAATCATCCCAAAAGGGTGGTGAAATGACAACTTTATCTTGTAAACTTTAATCATGATTGACATGCGGGAATTCTTTTCAGGTGGAGCCGGACACTCTATTGTTCATTTCCTCGAAAATCGGAGACGCAATGGGACCAATAACCTCGCTGGCGGCTACTGAAGGCTCTGTTTTAAGAAAGGTCAAAGAAAATGGTGCGCGTGTTCACCTTCCACTAATTTTGCTCTTGTCATGCACTTAATGGAATTCCTGACCAGTGATAAAGCATTCTCATGCGGACCGCAGCTACAGATCCTTCCATATGTCGCGGACCACCTGTACATCCGCTGTACGCAGCCGACTTGTGGCTTCTGTTTCTTATTCGCTCTCACGTTTTTTGGCCCAATTGAACGGAATTTTGGTCCTAATAAGCGAATAATATTAGGCTTATGTACATAGGATTTGTTTCGGTTCTTTAGGATTCGGTTCGAAAAAGCGGCTGGTTCGATTATCTGATGGTCCAATTAACCGGATTCGATTGTATATATATTTTATACATATGTAATGAAAATAAGCATAATTAGTTGTGTAGTAGTAAGCATAATTAGCGGTGTAGTAGCGATGGAATAATTATTTTGACGTAGAGAAAGTTTTGGCAATCGTTGTAGTAGATGAGATAAAATTTAGAAGAACATACAGTTGAAATCTTTGACTGATAACGGAGTGGTAAGACCATGACTGCGTAATTGAAGGGTGAATGATTTACAGGCAAATGTTAACGCATAATTTATTTTTTAACATACTTGAAAGATATTTTCCCAGATCACCACATTATGGCGGCGAATAAGCACCCCATGATTTATCTATGATATATTACATTCCAGAAACAATAGAGAAAACCAGGCAGCGACTAACTGATGCTAAGTTTTTCAAGCGAGAAAAGGCGAAATAGCGCGTTCGAAGACAGATGACTGAAAAAAGATATAGATCGTAACATTTTCTTCTGGTATGCTATTTCTGTGAGTATTAACTAGTGCTTTAAGGTTTGCAATACTACAGACCGTTAAATTTTGTGTAAATAACTGCTGCGGCGCATTCAGAGGTTTGCAAGGATTGATATTAAATTGTGAGAAATTCAGGTAATTTTTGATAATTAAGGCCGTACTCCCGCCTTTATTGTGGTTCCGGTCCTTTCGTACAACGTTGTATCCATGACTTTTGAGTCTATCACATGAGCGGAGATGGGTTTCATTTAATAACATTATATCTAAGTTATATTTAGTAAGAAAGTTGATTAAGTCCTGTTTCTGACGCAATACCTCATTGGCATTAAAGTATGCAATTCTAAGAAAACTGTTGGTAGTTGAGTTAATATCTTGGAACGCAGAGAAGTGACTAGAAGTCATAATCAATGCTAGAGAAGTATTCGATGGCTGACATGCCTATTTCCAATTTTTCAAACAGACCTTTGGCGGCTTTAAATTTTTTGAAATATTCTTTAAATTTGAGCAATTGAATTTTCAGCCAATCAAAGAAGGACAATTCTTTGGGCCGTCGGTTTTCTAATTTTTTTCATTGGTTTCCCTCAGCTGGAGGAGGGTGCAATGATCTCCTGCTCTTTAGCTCCCGGTAGATTTGGGAATTCGTTTGATTTTGTATACTGAAGTTGGAAGAATTAGTTTCTTTAGTTTGTTTTTTTAATTTTCTCCTTTTCTCAATTGCTTTTTGTACGTTGTGAGGATGCGTTTCGTAACCTCTATACGTACTAACGCGGTTACTACCACATAGAATACAGGAATACTGGTTTTAAAGCATCTTCCTTTTGATTACAAGTGAAGATTTCATGCGGCTTAGCGCATTTCATACAGTGAGCTGAGTAATTACATAAATCTCGGGTATGCCCGTACCGTTGACTTTCTGACACTGTACGAGTCCCGGCTTTTATTTAAATGTCGCGACGAAAACGTAGAGCCCTCTAAATTTTTTAACGTCATAAATTTTCTTACCTTCTATAGCTCTTTTACATTCAACCTGGAATATATGTACTTTAATGATGTTTCCATCTTTCACTATTGTGATTTGTTTCACCTTTAGTACTGGTATACCCAGATCTAATAGCTCTTGTTTTAAGATTTGAGGATCAGCATTTTAAGGAAGCTTCTTAATGACCGCCTGAATCTGTTTGTCGGAGTTCATCTTAAAGGTATGAAACTAAATACCACTTGATTCAAGTAATTTCGTTATAAATCTATAGTGGTCTGATTCAGAGATTCTTAGTGTAAGGTTTCCAACTTTGATATTAGCTCTATATTTTTAAATTTCATCTTCGATCTCGTCTTTCAGCGCATTCCAATTTGCGCTGAAATCTTCTAGAATTAAGGGAGAGGGATATGACCTGCAGTTTTATTATGTTTAATAAACCCTTCATTATCTTCATTAGTTTCCTCAATTCGATTCGTTGGATTGAAATTAGCGAATTTATTTTTTTGGGTTGGTTCTTCATATTCTGGATTCGATAAGGTGCGTTTGTGCGATTTACTGTGGGAGATAAATCCCTCGTTATTGGTAGTAAGGCGCTTCTTGTTCGTTTTAGAAGGTGATATATTGAAATCAAAATTAGCACTAGTGCTTGCTTTAGGTGTGTTAAACTGATTAAGAGAACTGTCATGTTTAACTAATATGTGTTCATATTGTTTAAGTGTGGTAATTTCCTCATTTGATTTATTTAGATTGCTATTTAAAGAAAGACATTCATTTTGCAATAGCTATTTAGCCCGAGTTAGATTTTCTGGCATTGCTTCCGATTTAAGAAAACTTCCAGAGGCATTACTCTCGTGAAGTAATTTTAGAAGTAAATTTGCATTTTCGTCCACGTTCCTAACAAGCCATGGCCGATGGTTAAACGTTAAACAAAAATTAAACTCCCCATTGGTCAAGCTGGTACAGAATTTACCTATGCAAAGTTCCAGACTCTTCTTGAGTAATATCTACGACTGCCAATTCATAAAATTAAATCCTTTTTATTTAACAAAAATTAAAACTCCCGCTCTGGGCGAGATTCACAAATTCTCGTTATTTGTATTTATGAGTGAGAGAAAGCGAAAGGCGAAAAACGAAAAAAAAAAAAAAGATATATTGTGCAGCAAAGACCTTTTATACTAAGGCATGCTTACATTAAACAGATTACATTTCGAATCACATTGCAAGAATATTTACATTAATAAATTGAATTTCAGATACATGACAGATTAATATTCAGATGCTTGGTTAAGATTTCATCGCATTCCGGGAAAAATCACGCAATAAAGATCAGATGACGGACCATTGTTCAGATATACAGGAACTAAGGATTATATTATTTATTGCTTTGCTATATTTAGAATGAAGAGAGGAGCATGTTCAAATTTAAAAGAGTAGTTAGAAGGCAAATTTTTAATTTATATTTTATTATTAGACAGTTAGATATTTTTTGTTTTACATGGCTATATATATGCATACACACACATACATTGTATCTAGAAAAGTAGTTACCATAAAAATGTTTTACATAAGCAAATATTCATGATTTTACATTTTGTAATTTAAAAAAAAAATACAAAAATTACAAAACCTAGTTTCCTAAAACCTGTGTTTATAAAACTTACAGACCTCCGTACAAGAAAAACGTATCGAGATATTTAATTTCGAAGTTTGAGCATATTTTATGTCATTTTCCGTTTGCCTTGATGGGTCAGTTAAGAAATAAATTACAATAATTCAAGGTTCATTACCTCCTCAAACGCTACTTAAGTTATTCTTTTCTGTAACATTTCCCTTAATTTAAATTTTACTGTAATTTATATGCCAAAAAAATGTTCATGGAAAGAAATATGTAAGTTTTCAAAAGCTAAAAATATATTACAATACGAAGTCCAAAATCCGAACCTCCAATATTCAGAATGATCTAATATCTGCATCTGAGAATCATTCGCACGGCAGGGAAAAAAAGCCTTCCCATTGTAAAATTAGGTATGAAGATGATGACTACTCAACAAAAATAAGCAAGTGAAGATACGTGTTTCTCTATCTTATATCGTCTAGCATTGCACGGACTGGGCCCAAATGAGAAGTCTTAACACTAGTCAGGAGGTGAGTCGTGCAGTCAAAGATCCCCGAGAGGTAAAATGTATGGCAAACATGCTGCTGCCCCAGACCTCCCAAGTCTATACGGCAGACTTTAAAAAGTTTTTCTCTAGCCACTGCTGAACTGGGCAACCGACGTCATCACCCCCGGCCTCAGAGACCATAGCGGTGAGAACACTGATAACCTGGAAGTTTGGCTGTCAGATGCTCCTACCAGTAATATGCAGGCTAGGATCGACACCACCGAGAGTTAAGAAGGCCGTATCACTGAAAAATGACATCACGGCAAGGAGACACCGTAACTTCGAGCGCGGGGAGGAAATGATCATTGCTGTTGAGTAGAAAGATAGAACTTCCTTTGCCTCAGATTTGAAAGCGGCGTTTCGGCTAGTGTTTATATATTTTGTGCTTTTAATAATAAATGTTTTTTTTTCTAGAGAATTACAGAAAATCATATAGATAAAAGGAAACAATTATTCATTTTTGTATTCGGATGGATAATATCGTATCTTGTCTAGTCATGTTTACATCGACCAAAAATTAAAAAGTGATATATTAATTTTGTAGATATTTTTAAATTTCCACAAAATTTTCTATTCAGTATTTTAAAACTTTATATAATAATTATCTTCTAGTATCTAACTAGAAAGCAAAGTTAACAAAGTAATATTCATTAGCACACTTGTAACAAATATTAAAAATGAGAAAAATATTTTGAAAGTGGCTAAAAATATATTTACAAAAAATACCATTAGTTTCATTAATCCCAAACCTCCAAGTTTTAGTTTCATGAAAAGGAAAGAATGAAAAACGTTTTGTTTCAAAAAATTTTTTATTAGCATTTCAAAGATTCTAAAATATTAAAAATTCATAAACAAAATAGCGCACTCTATGTGGCAGATAAATGACATAAAGTGCTTTTCTTTAATTCTCTTATTTTAATGCAATTATTTATTTAGTATTACTGCAGTTTTTAATTCCAAGAATAACTCTGAATGAGTAATTAATATCATTATCCCATTTCTCAAAGCTCGAAACATTACAGAGCTTTAAAAGAGCATGAAAATGCCTTTTCAGTTCATTTCAGTTGAGTATTTAAAGTAAATTACAAATAAAAAGCTAAAACAAAACTCAAATTTTAAAAACACTATCTATTAGACAAACAAATTATCGCATCACTGTAGTAAGTGAATTCCTTTCCGCATAAATTCAAATGTTTCCAGCAAAAACTATAATAACAATTAAAATTAGCTTTATGTATTACACATTATTTATGCCTAGAGTTTTAAGAAACTCACCTAAACAAATCTGAATTTGCAATAAACGAAATAACAATTACATATTAACACATTATATGCAGCAAGACATTAAGACGTCTACATTTAGGAAAATATACACATAAGAAATAACAAGCACTGAAATAAAAGAAGTGCATTTCGCGATTCATAAAATACATGAAGGAGTTTTGCTGAATCAAAAGCTTAATATCTTATAAATAGAATAAACCGTTACTTCGTCCTATCTATAGAATTCATTTCCACACATTTATAATAAATTTGCGTGTTATCATAAGTATTGTTGATCGTCACACATAATGCAAATAGCATATTTATATTAGTAAACCTGAAATAAATTGACTCTATGAAAATTTTTTAGCAAATTTTTTATGCTTATTTTTCTAGAAAACCACCTAAAACTGAATTAGCAAAAAATTAAATAACAGCATACATTTGCGTATTAATACTGCTGCAGCAGGACATTAAAATTCCTACACTTAGAGAAATGCCCATAAGAAATTATAAACAGATAAATAAGAATGGTATGTTTTGTATTTCATGATATACATAGAAATAAGCTGCTATTTGTACCTTTTTAAATTTAGAATAAATTTCTAAGTATAACAACACATGACAAAAAAGTTTCGCTTTGGCTCTTTCGTAAATTACATTAAAATTTTACAACTGCTTCCATTGCTTATGGCTTATTACGGAGTATAGCTTGCTATATCAATAACGTCAATCATAAATTCTTACTTATCAACGTACATTTACTTGTAAATTGTAAAACGTACGTTGTATACTTGTAAATTCTTACTTAAGTACAGAAATTAAGTTACCGAGGCAGTACAATAAACTAGTGCCGGGATGGGGAATGGATATTGATAACATGTTGGCCAGTGATAGTACGTTGATTTGTATTGAAATTGGCCGCAACTGCACTTTGGGCATTTGAGTGGTTGGGGGGGTAACATTTTTCTGTCTGCCTAAAAAATAAGTGACTACATGTCATCTTATTAGGTTTAAAATGATGATCTAAAATCCAGAAATTTCCGAAATCAGGAATTACAGAAGTCTCGGATTCCGGATCTCGGAACTTGGTACTGCATTAATATTCTCATGAAGTTTTATTATTTTAATATGATACAAAAACTCCTCAATCTCAAAATATTTTTAATTTATACATATAACGTTATGAGTTGATTATATGCCAATACATGTATACACTGGCTATATACCTGTCAGGGTTTCCTAGAACAAATATTCTATAAAATGCTGTGAATAAGATCTTCTTTTTGAAGAATTCATGACAACCTGCATAGAAATGCCGGTCACTTAATCTATCAAGTATGAGAAACATTTTTCTAAAGTGATATCTGATTATTTCTAAACTGATATCTGATATTAGTTATAAGGTAATGCAAATATTTTACTCTTCAGTTTGCATATTCCCCCTGTATGTGATCTCGAGTTTTAAAATGAAATATCTTGATAAATGTTTGTTGTACGAATGTCACACCTTTCGCATTTTATTTTTTCTGAGTCCTAAAGTTTGTTAAAAACTATGAGCATGGGGACCGGGAGAAGGTGTAGAGTTTCTCACTTTTACCCCGCTAAATGAAGTGTAGAGGAACCTAGTGAACTGTTAAGCGAATAATCTCTTAGTTCAAAGAACAGAGAGCGCAAACTCAAGAAGTGTTAATTACCCTTTATTCACTAAAAATAAGATTAACAGTCAGCCCCTTTCTTTGGGCGTACAGCAAAGCCTCCACTCGGGCTTAAGCTCATAAAGTAAGAAATAAGAACTAACTAATGACTAACTAAGAGATTTAGCTGCAGCTAACACAGTTCTGATGAAGTTGTCCCATAATCTTAAACTAGCCGGCGAATTATCAAAAGGCACAAAACGGCAGAGCGTAACAAGAGCTTAGAGAGACGTAGTCCAAAGGCAAACGCGCGCTACTCAGGATTCCTAACTTCTCTCTCGAAGTCAGTTGAACTTTCCTTTAATACTATTTCTTCCTCATTTGCATTCAACGCCATTCTAAAAGCTCATTCTGATAGGGAGTTGTGAGTTGAGACAAGATAGGATAGGAAAGGTGAATTAAATTAACTGTTATAAAATTAAAATATGCCTTACAAATGTAATAGAAAAGTTTCATAATTTTTACAATGGAATTGATAAATTCGAAAAATCGAAAACATGAATATTTGCATTACTTAAAACATTTTTCCTATCTGGTAATATATGTCTATCAACCAACGGTTAAGAAAATAAGGGCCAGATAAAGAGTTTTCAAACACGGTATATGTGTGTAGATATATATGTATGTGAAGATAAATATACATATATGTATGTGTAAGATAAGTATACATGTATGTATGTGTAAGATAAATATATATATATATATATATACATATATTGCATCATCATTTAGCAGTCTTTTGATGATAAATGAAAATGAAGAAATCCAGAAACGTAAGACAATTTTATTGAATTGCATATGTACCATTTTGTTCCATGACTTTTTGCAATCTCTCTGGCAGCTGGAAAATTCTTTTTCTGAAAAAGGTCACTATATTTATTCGTAAAGATGTTAAGGAAGTGCTTTTGTCAGGCTTCAAAAGAAGGAACTCTATGTCGTTCAGAGGATTTTGAAAATCCAAGGAGACAAGTTGTAGTGGATGAGCGGTGACACAAAACATCCCAGCCATACTCTAAGTCTGTCTGACATTCGTCGAAATATGGAGCCGAGCATTGTAATAACGGAAGACATCACCTCAATGGTTTGTCAATTCTGAGGACTTTCCTTCAATTTCTGCTTTTAAATCTTCCAATTAAAAACAGTATTTTTATCCCTTTATTGCCTCTTTTGGTTAATGTACAGTTGCCTTGCCATCCCAGCTCATGTAAACCATTAGTTGTTTGGAGTGCAGCTCCACTCTCAGTGTTACTAAAGGAGATTATTTTGGCTTATTTCATGATGTTTTACTTGCAACTGTTTTATATAAGATCCAGTTCTCATCTCTACTAATGAGCCATCTAAAAAAGAGTAGTTTATTTCTTTTCATCAAATAATCGCATACCTAAACTCGAGCAAGCATACTCTGCTCTATGAACCCTTGGAGTACTTTGATTTTCTCCTTGCAATTTCAAAATTCCCCAAAATGTCATGAATGGTGCTATTTTCGTAATTAATTCCGAAATTATCCTTTCAGTGTATCTTGACTCCTGGTCTTTCAACATACATCCAACTTGAAACTGGATGCATCAGGAGTTGGCAGAAATTTTGCTGTATAACGGATTGGAAGGCCATCCTGTGCCGAATTTTATGTCCGTAATCCTTGGAGGGTTAAAGTATACGGTACCCGCATAACACAGGAACTTGCATACCCAGTCTTTTTCAAAAGAGAGCATATTGTAATCTTTAGAACATTTTGTCTGTCTGATAGTTCCTGAACTGTATAACATAGATTTTCAGAGCTAACTTTTTTTAATACATCCTTGATTTCAAAAGATGGTCGTCCAGAGCTGGTATCAACTTCAAGGTTAAAATTTCTGCACTTAATTTCAACTTTTCAAACTACCTTCAAAACTGTGTCATCAGAAATACTATTTTGTCCATGTATAGCACAAATTTTACGAGCAATATGATGGGCTTCTTTTCCTTTTCCAAAATAAAAGAGTTTAATATGATGAAAATGAACTTTTGATTTCTTCATTCTTAACACTACGCTGAGAAAGATTTATGCCACAACACATGTTAGAATTTCATTGCATGAGCCAAAAAGATAGTATTTAAAACATAGGCTTCAATCAAGGTCACTTCTTGTCAGCAGGTACAAAACAATTCGAAAAAAAACGCATTTTGAATTGAAAAACTGCAGAACTTTCCGGATGACCCAATATATTTAATATAAATTGTTATGTCCTCTTCATGCGCTGTTTATCGATGAAATGTGTTCAATAATTTATTACTATTCTGTATACAATGAATTGAGTTTTAATTTATATAAATAAGTTATAATATTCATGTATTAATACTGCTGCAGCAGTATTAATACATGAATATTATAACATATTTATTATATGTATATATTAATACTGCTGCAGGAGGACATTAAAATTCCTACACTTAGAGAAATGCCCATAAGAAATTATAAACAGATAAATAAGAATGGTATGTTTTGTATTTCATGATATACATAGAAATAAGCTGCTATTTGTACCTTTTCAAATTTAGAATAAATTTCTAAGTATAACAACACATGACAAAAAAGTTTCGCTTTGGCTCTTTCGTAAATTACATTAAAATTTTACAACTGCTTCCATTGCTTATGGCTTATTACGGAGTATAGCTTGCTATATCAATAACGTCAATCATAAATTCTTACTTATTATATTACTTATTATCATATTACTTATCATATTATCATTATTCTTACTTATCATTACTTATCATATTCAAATTCTTACTTATCATAAATTCTTACTTATCTTAAAGGTAATGAAATCCTGAGATATATTTCTTACTATTTTAATTTCTTTATTCTTTAAAAAGATTTATGTTCTTTAATAATGATTTGAATTTTACTAATATAATACTTTTGAATATATTTTAAAAATTTATGTTTCATATTTTATGAACTGATTTTGTGTTAATTTTAGGTGCATGCACTTCCTAGAAGAGAAATCGGGCTTTACTTATTTGGATGCTTACAAAATTCTTCAAGTATGTTTAAGCTGTTTAGAAACATTTCTGTGGAGTTTTCATGTTATTTTTTGTGTCGTTATTTACCGATGTTAACCAAGTATATAAAAAATTAGTTCTGTAATCGCGAAAAATTTTCAATGAAATTATCCATTTTGACCGCTCTCGAATCCATCTGAGCGATGTTTTGGGGGGACATCTGCACGTACGGACAGAATAAAGGACTCTTTTTTTTTTTTTTTTTTTTTTTTTTTTTTTTTTTTTTTTTTGAAAACGGATTATAAAATAGATTCAGAAGAGAGTTTTTGACATCTGTACGTACGTACGTATGTATCTCGTATACTTCAAAAATGATAGCCGTAGAAAGCTGAAATTTTGTATACGGACTGCTATAACATGCAGTTGTGTACCTCTCTTTCTCGTTGAAATCGATCTTGCTAAACGCACATATATCTGTCTATACTTATATATTGCCATTCTGTTACCAGGCTCGGTGAGCTCAGTATTTTTATTCTTATATGTTGGTAAATTGTGCATTTTTTGCTTTAAAAGTGACTGAATTATGTTGTACTTATGTTCGGATTAAGGCGTTTATGCCTTTAGTTAATCTGCATGCAATAGTTATAGAATTATCAACAATTTAAAAGTTTAAGTATCTAAGCCTAATGATGCCGCCATTTATTAACATTTAAAACTTTTAGTAGAACAGTGAATTAAGTTAGATGACGCACCAACTTCAATATCTTTTTGCCCAGTGTGAACGAAAGTTAAATTTCAATTTTGTGCACCGAAAATGTTTTCTGCCTGCCCGCTGGCCGAATTGTTTGTTTTTGGGTAGAAACCTTAATTTTATTTGTAAAAATTGTTTTTTTTTTTAACTGTATTTGGTGTTTTAATAGGTTTTTCTGCATTTCACAGTTTTTAATGAAGCTATGTATTTTTGCCTTGCCGCGAAGTGAGAACTGAACTGGTTGAATTAGAAATATACTTCTAATGAAATATTTCGCTAATGAATAAGTTTAAACGAGGTGCCGCATAAAATGTGCATAATTTAATAGGCTAGGGTACACGGAAGTCATGTGGTGTCCACATCAGATTTTTTTATTGGTGACAGAATGTTTGAAATTAGATCTTTCATGGATTGAAGTGAATTAATATAAGGAGACTGTTTCAATTGCTTCATGTAATATAAAGAGACTGTTTCAATTGCTTCATGTAATTTTCAAGTGAGTAATCTTAAAGGTAATGAAATCCTGAGATATATTTCAAAATTTATAAATATGGTCATTTAGGTATAATGCATTTAGCATAGATGTTAGCTCTCTATATAAATGTCTGTAATGATTGGGGAAATTTTTATTTTAACACTTTTTTATATCCTATGATCTTTAATGGCAATCTTTAAAACAAATTATATCAGGATCTCATATTGGATTTAATAAATATAAATTTTAAGATTAGATTATGGGAATTATTGCACTTGCTTTATATTGATATCCTGATTCGAAAAAAATTACTTTTATACTATTGCATTACTAATTAAATTTTTTTATTATCCTGTATTAAAAGAAGAGCTGTATAAGTTGCCCCGAACAGTTCAACAACTTGAAATTCCAAGGAAAGAGCTTTAGTGATCATAAGAGTATCCATAAGAATAGTTTGACAATCATTCTTACTATCGAGATATTTGAATTTATTTGTAGCACGTTGAACTCATCTTTTTCTAAATTTCATTCATACATTATCAGTAAGATTTTCCTAAACAATAACAAGAATTCTAACGCAATTCAAAATATGTCATCTAATAATTTCCAGAAATCATGCCATGAAATCTAAGAGGCATTTGCTGAAATTATGTGGGCGAAATCAACACATGAATAAATTGTGTTATATGCAAGAATGCTACTTTGATGCATAGGCTGGACTAGCAATGCTATGTTTGCAAGAAAACAATGTTCACATCGGGATTTAAATGACTAGATGCATTTTATATTCCCCTTCATTACAAGTGCAATTAGCATTCAAAAGTAAATAATGTAATTTAGAAATCTCTACAACATTTGGTTGTGCATTTATTATAGACAACTATATTAATTAAGCACCACTTTTCTTTCAGTTTGGAACAACAATTCCAAAA
>KK119068.1:127619-139033 GCA_000611955.2 Stegodyphus mimosarum | reverse complement strand
TATTTCCTTCTTTTTCTTCACAATAATAATAAAATAAATGAAAATTTTATAATGCTTCTATTATCTACTTTGTATTTCGTATCAAATATATAAAATAAATCAGTCAATCTTTAATTTTGTTAACTAATTTTTTACATTTGATCAGGGAAATTAAAAATATGTAAAATTCAGTCAAAGTTATGTAAAAAACTCATATTATTTTTGTTTTTAATGTGATGAAGATACACTTTATTGCAACTTTTACATGGAATGATGAAGTATGGACGTTCATTATCATCAAATTTTAAGCTGCGATCTTAAATAAATGCTCAGGTCTTTTACAAAAAAGAAATAACCTTTCAATTAATGATACCTTACTTTTTAGCGGAATAAATGAAGTATTTGGTGAAAATAATTATTCACGTTTAATAGTTATCTGGTCCAAATTTGTTCACTTTGAATTATTGCTTTTGGAATAATTTTAAAATTTGGTACTGCATTACTGCGAAATTACTTTTGGAATCTGCAAACGAAGTTGCTTTCTATCTAATTTAAAGTTGGCGCTTTTATCCGTTAGTAAATGTTTTACTTACTTAATCTTAATCCATCTCATAATTTTAATTAAATGTTACGAAGGACTTTTTGTTGCTTACTGGCTTGATGTAAGTAGGCTGTTTTTATTTTAAGTTAAAATGTATCATAAAAGCATTTAGTAAAATTCTTTTGTGTTTACATTTCTTCTTCAGAAATGAATAATTCAGAATGAATACACCTGAATGAATAATTTATTCAGGAACATTCAGAAAATTGCTCAGAAGATTTTGCAAAACTGTCAGGTGATGAGAAGTGTAATCGTTAATTCCCCGCGAAACCCAATTTTTAAAAACTAGTTTTGGAATATATTGGCAAATTGTTTGCCCTATTGAAACACATACTTTTGTGTATTGAAAAAATGTATCAGTTTATTTAAAATGTCTGTTGCATTTGTAATCGCAACAATACTGACAGTTGTAGAATTTTACTCATAATTCTGTGCTGATATACGTATTAACTTACATGAAAAGTACATGAAAAGTACATTGAAAGTACATGAAAAGTTATCATGCTAACTTTCATCTTAATTACAGATAAATATGTCACAGTTCAAAATCTGCTACATGACATTTTATCAGTGTTTAGTAACTTCATGTTTAGTAACTTTAGTAACAACTCACTATGATTAAAAGACAATAGGGATAAATTTTCATGTTCTAAAGTATTTTCCTTTAGTGAAAGAACGTCATTTATTATTACTCCAAATTCTCAAATTAACTGCTTGAATATTCTGTTGTCCTTATGTGCAATGCTAATTCTAAACGGAGTTTTGTTTCGTGAATTTAATAAATAAATTCATTGGAAAATTTTGACAAATCCTGCAAAACGTAAGTATATATAGGTTAGGAAAGTATACACGTAAGTTGGAAATATTTAGTAATAGATTAATTTGTTTTGTTAAGACGAAAGATACTTTCACTTTTTATATGAAGTTTAAAATCAGTTCTTTGCTTAATTTAGAGATAAATTCCATTAATTACAATGACGGAAATGGTATAATTTTAGACTGTTTTATGTACTTTTAAATACAAAGCAATTTTAAAAAAGGTTTGTTAACTAGAGCTTAAATAAAGGTTTTAAATCCATATAAATATAAATTATTGAACATAGAGTAGAACGCTATCTTTGAACAAATTTTTATTTTGCATATTATTAAATTTACATTATATGCATATCATTTGGATGTGTACATCTGGAGAAACAGAGCCTATGTCTGATTGCGCTCAAAATTGATAGCCTTTAATTCAAAATCTATCCCTGCCTAAAGTTGTTTTTTGCTTAATTATAAACTTTATCTTTTTATTCAATATTGTATGTTTTGTCTGATGAAATACGTATAAAATCATGTGATTTTTTGGAAGCCGGAGTTCATATTTTCTCAAAAAAAAAAAAAAAAAAAACACTGACAATGCTTTTCTTGGAATTAATAATCTTTTCTGTAAAATTTGAAAAATTTTGATTTTAATGGCGATGTAAAAAGTTTTAAATGTTAACATTTGTAAAAATGTTTTATATATTTTAGGAAGAAGCTATGAGATGGTATCTTAGTATAATTGCTAATTATAAAAAAGATTTGGAAGTAAGCGACATGTCTTTGCTTTTTGTTAAAGATTTAAGTATTGCAAAATATTAAAATAATAGTATTATGCGCATCTCATAGCTAGAATCATTTATCTATAATCACCAACTTTCTACAGACCTCTGAAAAACGTATCAAGATTAATGCTTTCAAGCATATCTTAACGAATCTTAATCCTGAAATTTTCTGTATTTAAATATAACATTTGTAGAACATGCCACAAAACAATTTAACAAATTTCTTGTCATACTGGCAATATGCATTCCCATTACAGAGAAGTAAGAATATAGTTGGAGTCGCTTTATGTGATCGTGGTTAATGTTATCATTCGATACTGTTATCAAATTAGTGAAGTCCTGAAATTGATGAAATGCAAAAACATTTAAAATACTTCGCTTATTATGATCAACAATTCGGTTAATGATGCCAAAATATTGCATAATAGATTTTTTAAGATGTTGTAAAATCCCAAAAGAAAAGATAAAAGAGCAAAATATAGTCAAAATAGAGGATAGAAATTACCACATGGCAGAGCTATATGTAGCCAAATAAGAAATTAAGTCCCCAAGCAATTTAGTCTTGATTTAAGACTACCAAGTGCAAAGAAACCGTTTTCCAAGTTTTAGGACGATTGACAGCATTAATCAAAATTAACGAACAACGAAGCGGAATTTTAGATGACTACCTTTTTTCGCTCCAGAATATCTGAAAAAAAAAATTCAAGTTGAAGCATCAGTTATCTACCAGTTGTTTTCTGAAACAAATTGAAGAACATTATGTCGAGAAGGAAAAGAAAGAAGAAGAGAATGAATGAAAATGGTAAATTTCCTATAAATGCTGAGATGTGCGATGCCCTACGATACAATAGTTACATTTGTATTAAATTAGTTAAATTCTATTGATATTTTTCTCATCGTTTAACGTTATCAAAATAGTCCTGGACAAAGGCGATCACATTAAGCAGCGCCTACTGTATCTGAAGATGATCCGTAATAATCATTAGCAGTTTATTAACAAAAAAATTACATCAAATTGATTCAGAATAATGTGTTTATGTGATTTGTGATAAAAATGAATGGATTAATAATTTTGATATACAAATTTTTGATTTTGGTATTTTTGCAATTAACGATTTTTCTTAGCAGATGTTTATGTTTTTAAGGCACGGCCTTGAACATACTAATTTAAAATACTAATTAAAATGCTAAATAAAAATTTTTTTTTTCATTCATAGTTTTCAATTGAATTTCTCTTCCTTGGAGATGGTATATGGAAAGTTTTCTTATTATAAATTATTATGAATATTATTTATTACTTTGCACCTTTAGCGCAAGTCATGGGCTTTTTAATTTACTTTTAATGACTTTTATTTTGAATTGATATTCTAACAAATAGCAGCTTTTAGCTCTATTTTAGTAACATCCTACTCTCTATGTATTATCTCCAAAAAACTTTCCTGTTTTCTTGCCAATTTAGGCTAAACGTTCTTAAATAGAAACTAAACTTTGCGACAACCCTTTAACTTCCATCACTTAATACTTACATTTCCAGCATTTGGTTTTTAAAATTTTGTGGGCAAGTTAGTTAATTTTAACTTACTAGTTTGATAATTAAATTTCTAATTAACCACTTGTTTTAAACTTTAATTTTAAGGATTGTATCATTTTTATCTTCTTGTGATTTTGAATTACCCTTTTAATGTTCTAAAACGTATACTTTTGTTTTTGAGCTTGAAAATGAGAGTATAGGGGATATGTTTTCTGAAGTAAGCATCCTTTTCAGTTTAATTGTGTTCGTAGTGAGAAGTTTAATTTTAGAGATTATTTGCTATTTATTTTGCTTAACAGGATTCTCTTGACTTAAATGAACTAATCTCTTTACTTTATTGAGTATTAATAGTGACTTATTATTTTAATTTAGCAAATAATTTGATGCTTACTTGGTTGGTTTATCCCCTTGATAAGTCGATTTATCTGCTAACAATGACAATAGCTACTTTTTCAGTACTAAAATTTTTACTTTTGATTTTGGTATTTTTGCGATTAAAGATTTTTGTGCTTGGAGATGCTAAGTTAAAATACTAATTAAAACGCTGAATAAATTTTTTTTTCATTCCTGGTTTTAAATTGAATTTCTGTTCCTTGAAGATGGTATATGGAAAGTGTTTTTATTACAAATTATTATGAATTTTATCTATATCTATCTATATATATATGTGGGGGGCAGGGTGTTTGTTTTTATACTGACAGTAATCAGAGCCATATGTAGCTAATCTATCAGCTCTAGAGCTATCAGCTGGAATGCCACTAAATTTAATAGGAGGACTAACGATGACATGTGAAAAAAGGTTTCGTGAGTTCCCAAAACTGGGTCAATACAAGAAAACGTGGTGCTGTTCTAATTTACACAGCTGAGAACTAGACAAATCAATAAAAAAGAAGAAATTTTGTGCGACACTGCTTTAGTGCAGCAAATGAACTGCCCCAAAGGTTTACAAAGATAATATTTCAGTGCACTGTAGCATTTCATTCAATAAAAGCACTACCTAAGAGAGAGCATAGACCTTCTACAACACTTACAATGTGACCACTTTTCGTGGATCAAACATTGCATCCTGTGCACAATACTCTCAGTGGCCGAATGTAACTTGACATAGGAATGGTCAGCCAAGCCCGTGATATGTTGTCCTTTAACCTCGGTGAGGTCGACCAAGATACACATTGAACGTAAAATAAACGCATAGAAAAGGTCCCATAGGTTTAGATCTGGTAAACTAGGCGACAGTGCAAGTGGAAAAAAGGCGATTTGTGACCCTTTGTTCTATAAAGTGATTGCGCAACAGGCGCTGTATCGATAGACCAATGTGCGGTGGGGCTCCTTCCTGCATAAATGTTGCTTGTTACAGAAAATGCCTCCACTGAAGTTGGGGACTGGAAAAAGTAGTCAGAATATCCAAACACCTTTTTGTGGTAATGGTACACATGTATGGTCTTCTTAAAGTAATGCTCTAAAAAAAGGAATGATCAGTTGATGAAATCTGCTGTGAAACCACACTATACAGTGACTTTCGGTGAATACAAAGGGATTCCATGAACTGCATGGAATTCTTCGGATGCCCAATTTAAAAAATTGTGCGTATTAGCAGCCTTAACAGCCGTAATCAAGTGAAAATGGGCCTCATCTTCCCACAGAATTGGCCACTTATGTCCCCAAGGCCAAGCATCGTCGACTCCCATCCTAGTAAGAAACGTCGGACCAAATGCCAACCTTGTTATCATAATCATAATCGTTGTGTTTTAATTTCTGCACGCGGCTTATCTTGTTTGAGTAGAAGTGAAGCACTTTCCCTAGAATTTTTCATACCACTGGGGGAAAAGATTGAAATCCAATTTTTACGCTGTTCCCCGGTTTCTGTTGCTACCATCAATAGTCCCATTGGTGCCGTCAACGATTGTAGTCGCGACATCACACAGGTCTGTTCTGACACGTGTTTTGCTCTGCCAAACCGAACTGCCAAAATCCTAGTTTTTCGAGCTTTTGAATCACGCCTTTCAATTCGTTAATTGATAGAGGGCCTTTAGACAGGTTATTGCCACGAAGAGTGGTGGTTGCGATCGATTGATGAAGATAAAACAACTTCACATTGTAACGTGCGCTGACGTACATGAGACGCATGTTGAATCTTCTGATGTTTTTCCTATATCTTTCTAGAGTGAATTAATGACGTTGATGTTGTTTGCGTGATCGAGAAGTTATATTTTCATACCTTACCTACGTTTCATATAAGTTTTCAATTGTGTAGACTAGAAGGCCACACATTTACACATTTACCCTGTCGGCAACTTCCGGAATTCAGAATTAATTCTTTTTTTCAAGAAATCATTTTTCCTATCTCATCATTTTCCCCAATGTCCGGTTTTTGGAGGCATTCCAGCTGAAAGATAGACCTACATGTGGCAATGAGAAGTTTCAGTTTAAAAGAAAGCACGCTTTATGTAACAGCGATACTTGAAAGTATAACGTTTCAAAATATAATTCATATATCTCAGTTTGTCGTGCTTTCATAAAATACATACACTTTAAAAGTATTGATAGTGTCATCCAAAGAGATTCCCTAAAGTGGAAGAGAAATGATTTCATGTATATCAATTTCTTATATATATTACCTTAATGTTCTTAAATGTTTGAAAGCTAATTTAAAAAATATAGCTTTTTACATCTAAAAGACATATAGAAACAAGGGTTTAAAAGTCTAATTCGTTGAAATGTTAAAATTTGAAATTTTATATCAAACAAAACTTATATTTTTACAATCCCTACAATCAAGATTTTTTGCTTTTTATTAAGTCAAATAAAAGTAATTTCATTCGTATGCTTTTGATAATTTTGAGACCAATATTGAGCATTAGAGATATCCGCCCCCAAAGATATTTAGTCAGATGAACAGCTTGATAATTCGGATGTTGTCTGTACAGAGATTGTGTGAAATTTAAATGTAATGTATTTTTTACTAAAAAGTGTCATGTGATCAAAACTGTTATAATCACCTTATAATCACTTAACTTATTTGATTGTTTTGTGGGGTTTTACTTATTTAATTCTAAAGTTCTAACTTAGAACCCCTCGAACACTAACAAGCGAATAATCGCTTAAGTGTGTGAATAAACACGTTAAGTCTTGAGAAGAGTTCACTGCCCTTTATTTCTCAGAATGTTTACAATCAGTTCCTACTTAGAACTTTACACAAAGCCTCCACTCGGGTTTGAACTTAAAGAATAATGAATTTAAGTTAAACTAAACTAGCTTAACTAAGCTATCTGAAAGGTATAGCCGAAGCTATCAGAAGTCTAAATAGTTGGCCCCAAATATTAACTAAATCGGCCAAGCCAAGCAAGGGCTAAGGTATGGCCGAGCGTAGTAACTAAGAGAGAACTTAGCCAAAGGCAAACGCGTGCTAGTCAGGAAATCAGACTCTCTCTCTAGAAGTCGGTGAAACCTCGACTTAAATAGTACTCTTACTCATTTGCATTTACTGCGTTTCTGAAATTACCTTCTGGCAGGAAATTATAAGTTGAAATTAGAATAAAATAGGAAAGATACAAAACTTAAAATATCTCTTAATAAACTTAAAATAAACCTTACAGTTTCTTAAATTAGATCCTTGCACCTGCATATCTCTGTCTAAGAGGTATTTAGTTGTGTGATCTTTTTGAGATGCTTGAGTACTGTTATGTGTCATAGAAAATAGTGGTTTAGTTTTTTGTAAAGATTTAAATTTCGTCTTAATTTTGGTAATATTTTTAATCACGATAATTACGATGAGTTTTATATATGTCTCTTCAATATCTTTTCCGAAATAAATCATTAATGTGAACAATTTGTTTGTAGGATAATGAAGGTTTAATAGTGAATGTTTCTGAAATCTTAAAGCAAATCCTTATTACCTTTCTTAAAAATCAAATAATTTTAGATGATATATTTCTAAGGTAAGTATTGCTTTCAATTAAAAATTTAAGTATATGTGAAAATTTGTATTTTATTAATTAATTATTGTTTTATTTAAACTGTTTTATACAATTTCACTTTTAACTAACAACTTAAAAAGTTCAAATATATTTATTAGCATCTAAAATGTTTTGAGTAGAAATTCCCCTTGAGAAGTCAGAAGGAAGGAATAAGTGGTACGAAACCCACTGAGTTCATACTCTGAGGCAGTGGTGTCCAGCCGGTTTTGCATAAAGGCTATTTTAAATTTCTACTGTGCCTCATTGCGGCCCGATGTTTGTTTTGAAAATAAGAGTTTCATAAAAATATGTGATTTTACTGGATTTTCTGTGGTTTTTAAATAATAAGGAAAATTAATACGAACCTATAAAAGGTGATGAAAATCTACTGATAAAACGCAAAAGTAGTGTAGGTTCAAACTACTTTTTTTTCTCAGATTAGACAATAAAGAAAAATACATACTAATAATCTAATTACCAATACAAAAAATGTAACTGTTGAATTGTCAAATATCTCATTCAGTCAGTACTGAATTAAGTCAAACTTGGTAATAATGAGATATTTGATTATTAATATTGTCTGACGATTTATTAAAGTTTGTCTATATAGTCGGATACACAGCATGCCAACACCATATTGTTTTTCATATATTCTGGAGTCAACATGCGTCTGATGATAATGATGTGATTGCAACTTAAAATAACCTGCTCTGAGAGAGGCTTTTCTTGCCCTTAAGTTAGAGGCAAGTCGAATGAGCTTAATTATAATTGAAGAGAAAGAAACGTTTTGTTTGATAATCTGATATCAAAGAAAGTAATAAATTGTTTTTTAAATGAATTGAAGAATGTTGTACATTCCTACAGCTATGATAAAGGAACTGCTACGGAACTTGCCATCTGTTAGATCTCAACTCTTTTGTCGGCAACAGCGACTACATCGAAAACAAGCTGCTAAATATTAAATTTGGGAATGATTTTGTTTAAAATTTCAGTTCTTAGATAACAGTAATAAGCCTTGAAGGAATATCCTTTTTCTAAAGCTTAGAAAGATCTATAACTCCTCAGCTGCAGAATAAAGAGCAAATGTTTTACGCAAAAGATCGATGAACTGATGGCATGCACTGTCAGCAATATTGAGGAAATTGTTCGTTCATTGTAACCAACAATTTTTCAAATATGTGCCCTTGAAAATCACTACATCCCACTATAAGTCCCAATATGTTTCTGAATGAGTTTCTCTCGATGCCTGCATTGCCTGCATCAGTCCATTTACAGAAGAAAGCACATTTCTAGCACCACCAGAAACATATTGCTGGAACTTGTGACAGCAAGAATGACTTTGAGTATGTGGGCAACAAAACTGCTGACAACTTAATTGGCAACAACATGACCTTGCATATGAAAATCTTGCTTCGAAAGAACAATACCAGCTCCAGTATCAGTGTTTTATTTACTGAATTACATATGCTTTGTTTTTTTTATCGTTTTAACAAGTTTAATTTATGATACGACGTTTATTTTGGATCATAATTTCCAATTGATTTCTATAAATTATAGGATTTTGTTTCCTCTTAATGCAAGTGATTCTTTATTGTAAGCTACAGAGTGATCTTTTTTTACCTCATTTTTAGTGTTAACTAAATCTGCTAGATATTTGATGCTTTTTTTTTCCTATTTAAATTCGTTTGCATAGCTGTATTCTTATGTCCTGAGAAGTCTGACAAACAAGAAAAATCCAAGTTACATCCTTTGCTTGAATTTGATAATACTTCTGTTTTTCTACAATTACTGATTTTTCTGCTTTCTGAATGTGCATAATTAGCTCGCTCACTCTCCACTGTTGATAATGGGTGAGAGTTTGTGTGGAACTTCAGGTTGTGAGTTCAAGCGCAGCTGGTCTATTTTCTGATTTTTAAGCTGAAGACAAGTTTCTTTTTTTTTTTGGTTAATGTAATTAACAGAAGTCTAATTTTTTTTTGTATTATTTATAAAGTGACAATGTCTTTTTCTTTTTTGTATTTTAAACACATGCTTTATTACAAATCTAAAGAACAACAACTAAAGTCATATTTTATGCTATTCTTGAAGTTATAAATTCATTTTTCTTCTTTTATGTAACTGAATGTTAAAATACATATACACACAGTTAAAATGTACATAAACTCCGTATCCATTTGTTCCAGTTGATTATTTTCTTAATATTACAGGGCATGGTCACTGAGTTACTCAAAGATAACGTTTGACGAATTAGATTATGTGGTATGTATAAGTTTTTCAAAACAAATGTTTCAATTAAAAACGGACTAAATAATCTAATTTTCTTAGAATAAATAATTTGGAATAATACTTAATGCGAATAAATATTTTAGAATAGTTTTTAACATTTTTGAATTGTATGTCAGGGGAATTAACTGAATTATAATATAATTTGATTATTAATTCAAAAACAAGGAATTTGTTTATGCCTTCATGATATATGAGAATGGAAGAGAGTACTTATCATGGTTACAGTTAACGTAGCTGTACTATAAAAAATGTTCAGTGCAAACTCTGGAACTTGATAATGGTATGGGATTATACATGGTAAAACTCAGTATAACGCATGGTGTGCATTATAGTAAGCTTAGAACTAGTAATGGTGTCAAACAATGGTATGGATAGAATAAAAAACATTTTAAGTACTAATAATGGTTTGCATAAAATGAAAGGCAACTAAGCTATTGATTTTCCAATGAGAGGATAGATTCTTAAATGTAATAAAAAACGAGCAGGAAGTGAAACAAGAAACAATTACAGTTATAAGAGCAAGATAATACTTTATTACGAACAAAGCTCATTATGTTCATCATTTTTATCAAGGAAGCATTGCATATGATCAGTGACAGAGACAGCAATGGCATAATGTACATAAACTTGGGTACTCAATACTGTTGTTGCAGTGTTTTACTTAAAGCACCCGTCATACTGGAATTTTTTAAGGAGACTCTGGACTTAACATAGCTCCAAACTGAGTAAGCCATTGAAGTTAAACAATGGAGGGAAGACTGATTGAAAGGAAAATGATATAAGGTGATATGATTACCAAAATAATTTTTAAGCAGCTATTTCACACTTATGGCCACATAGGATAATGCATAGTCCTGCTTCCAGATGGCACCCTGCAAAATAATCTATGCCTGCAATGTTAGTATATAGGGATGCACAGCACTGGTCTTACCAGGGTAATGAACATTTGCCCTAGTGCTCAGTTTGGGCTTCAGGTAAGGAACTGAGGGACTCGCCGCAGTTTACTCTTTCATGCTGATGTGAAAGGACACTACAGGATATTTCTTGTATGATGACTGCTTAAACTCTGTTGAAACTCATATGTATTGTGGGCCATCTAACTATTAACAACCTTCGTGAAATGTGCGCTAATGAGTTAAATAAATATCTTTCATTTATTATTTTGTGTGCAGTCTCTTTGGATTACCGACAAAGGTTATGGTAACGCATCGTACTACTGAGAAGACAAGGTAAGAAAAGTGTTTCGTTCCTTTATACTTCATTAAGTGTTGCATAAATATTGACAACACAGTATTCAGGAATAACATGCACAGATATTGATGCATAGCTAGTAGTTGCGATATTGCATAATGATATGCAACACTGATTCTCAGTATGTTTTGTCCCCTGCTTTCCTTTCGCCATTGCTAGAAGATCATTCCCTCCTCCTTTCCTAAACTAGAAATTATATATATATATATATTATATATATA
>KK119068.1:92185-124237 GCA_000611955.2 Stegodyphus mimosarum | reverse complement strand
CTACACATAAAAAAAATTTATGTTTAAATAAATGACAGTCTCTTGTAATGAATGGACACTTCAGAGAAATGTTCCAGAAAAATGTTAATGAAGCGCTTGAAATATTCCATATAAGATGCCAAAAACAAAAATTAATTATCGGACAGGGAAAAACTAAATCAGTAATCGTCCATAGACCAGGATAAAAGATTAATACACAACATAAATTCAGCTTCGAAGAACAAAGAATAAAACTAATCAAAGCGATTAAATTTCTAGGGATTACATTAGACAATAATTTTGATATGGGAACAGATCTATTAGAACTAAAAATGAAAATTTCTCAAATAACATCAAATTTCAGAAATAAGGTCAAAGCTGGCGACCGAAACTTTATATTCAAAGGATTTTCTGTCGAACAATAATCACCAGTATTGTAATTATGGGACACAAATACGGGCATCAGCGAAAAACAAAAGGAAGAAGAGAATTTTTCTTTAATATCCAAAGTCCTTTTCTTTCGCAAATCACAAAAGCATACGGAACAACTTCTAACCAAGCTTTATATGCATACTTCGAGAAGTATATACTTTAAGTATACCTAAAAGAAGCAGCAAAATCAACTGTTTTCCAGCTCCGAAACCTATTTGCAATATATAACTATACAATACCTCCAGATAAGCATAAAATAGTGCCATATAGAAGATACTCTGCATTAGACCCTAATATAATTATTTCAATGAAATGTAATGCTTGTCAGCAGTAAACAAATGATACCTAGCCAAAAATATACACAGATGGGTCAAAAATGGACCCAAAGTTGAGAATGACATTATATTTAGAAATTCAAGAACAACGAGTCAGAAACATGGCAAGAAAAACTGAAAGAAAATAAATTTTTCCAAGCTGAAATTATAGACATAAAGAAAGTAATTCTCATAACAATACAGAAACAGTTTGAAGCATTTTTAATAAAGTTAGATAGACAATTAGCCTTAGAAGCACTTTAGAGTAATCACAGAAAAAAACTGAAAACAAAAAAAAGTGAAGTTATCAAGATCCCGTGCCCAAAATATTCCTTAAAAAGTGTTTGGTATTTCAAGAGGCACAATATCTAAGATCTTTAACTCATACAGGAAAACCGAAAACCTGCATCCACTAAAGCACAACGCAGACAAAAATGTGTGTTGAGTGATTATGACAGACGATCACTGAAGAGGATTGCGATGAAACATAAGAGGTGTACGGAAGCAAAAGTGAATGCTCAATTGAATGTCGCACCATAACAGTGCAAATCTTGTCAGCACCATAACAGTACGAAGGGAACTCTACAAACAGGGTATTTTGGGACGAGCTGCAATTCAAAAGCCACTCACCAGTGATCAAAATTCTTTAAGATTAGAAAGTGGAAAGTAGTTTAAGATTAGAAAGTCATAAAACCTGATCTGTAGAGCAATAGAAGACTGTCATTTGGTCGGATGAATCTTGCTTTACAATGTTTCCAATTTCTGAGGAAGTTTACATGTGGCGAAGGCCTTCCCAAGCATATGATAGAGACTGCTTCCTGCCGAGATTGAAACATGGCGGAGGTTCGGACATAGTTTAGGCAGCGGTATCGGGGTATCCCATGTGACCCATCATTACTGTGCAAGGTCACATTACTGCCAGAGATTATGTGACCATTTTGCCTCACGTCCATGCTATGTTACAAATTTTGTTCCCCAACGGTGATGCCGTATTCCAAGGCGACAGAGCTTCAGTTCACTCAGTTCACATCGCCCAAGACTGGTTTCCAGATCATGGGAGTAAACTTATACATCTACCATGGACACCACAGTCACCAGATATCAATATTATTGAGCCTTTGGGGTTTGGGGTTATTTTGCAAAGAAATCTGCGTGAGCGCTATCATCGCCACCATCCTTAACTGAACTTCCCAACGTTTTACAGGAAGAATGGTACAAGATTCCCTTGCAAATTATGCAAGACCTCTGTTTATCCAATCTGAAAAGTTTGCAAGCTGTTTTGAATGCCAAAGGTTTTCCTACACCTTATTAGTCAGAGCAGTATGTTTTTATTTCGGTGTTTCATATTTTTGTCTAACCCCTGTATATTTTTTGTTACATTACTATTTATAAAAATGTTTATATTACTATTAGTTATGTTGTTGTTGTTGTTGCTTATCTCCATGTCTAGGAATTTACTAGACGAGGTCCATGAGTCCATTCACCTTCAGAAAATCGAAAACAAGCACAGGAGACTTGTAAAGGTCCTCAAGAGACAATTCTAGGCATTCAAGTATATGTGTCGGTGAAGGCGGTGCATTTTGACATTTAGAACAAATTGGGTACATCTTGTAACCTCTCTCGAAAGTGAGTCCTTTCAGGTGTCCACTGAAGAATCGGGAAAGTGTTGTCTGAACACATCTATCGCAGTCAATAGCAAGGGATCTTCCAGGACAATCAGCTTGATACCAGGGATGATTCGGCGGAACGAGCCAAATTTGCCTGTCTGCATATCTTCTAATGGAGTACAGTTCAAGATATGTCAGTGAATTGGTAACTGGTAATGGTTCTTCAGAACCCTCCTTCGCCAGAATGTCCGCCATTTCATTCCCCCAAATGTCAACATGGGAAGGAATCCACTGAAGGTGTACCTCACAGAGTGATGAGACCTTCTTAAGTTTGCTAAGAATTGCACTTCCGGCCCTATCACCAACTCTTCGCCAGTTTGAAAGATATTGGATGGCGCTACGACTGTCAGTCAAAAACCATACTGCCTTAAGATCTGTAAAGGATAAAATAGCGTTTAGTCCTTCATCGATGGCTATAAGCTCACTCTTAAAAACCGAGCTGAAGTCAGAATTTCTTTTCTTTATTTTAACAATATTTCCATTTGTGCATTTAATGACAACACCACTACCGGAACGAGAGTCCTCGCTTTTACTCCCATCAGTATATATAAGGGTAGCTTCAGCGGGAATTGCGTGTATAGTTTCCAAAGCAGATTGTCGTAACAGGGCCGGAATATCATTTTTCTTGGAAACACGAGACAAAAGTTCCGTATGAAAACCGACTCCAGGGAGTCCCTCAGAAGGATCTAAACATTGTTTTAAGGAATGCTGCTCATCATTACGGTCAATTATATCAGCATACTCAATTTGACTAAGTGGACTATTTTTCTTAAGTCTTTGGTTATTACTCCAGTGCTGCAGGAATTCTGAAGTTCTATTTTGGGAGCCGTAACTGAAAAGTTTATTATAGTATTTTACAAGACCTGCATTTCTTCTTAGACTAAGGGGTTGAAGGTTTGTTTCATACAACGCAATTTCATTCGAGCAACTGTTGCGTAAGCCAGCTATAATGCGAGAAGCACTAAGTTGGACTCTTTCCAATTTCTGGAGGTTAGTGGAAGAGGCACAAGAGTAGACGGGGAAATTGTATTCCAAAATAGGTCGTACGATGGCTGAATAAGTAGTTCTCAAAATGCAAGCATCAGCTCCCCAATCACGTCCCGAGATATACTTTAGAATATTTAGTCGTTTTCTACCCTTAAAAACTAGCGCATCCACATGTCTGTTACTAGTGATCTCTGGATCGAGAACGAAGCCCAAATATTTGGGATGTTTGTCATAAGTAAGAGGCAAGTTATTCATAAAAACTTTTGGATGGTAATTATAAATCCTCTTATTAGTGGTAAAAAAACTAACAGTAGATTTAGTTGGATTAAAACTCAATTTGTGGTCTTTCGAGAATTTCCACACTTCTCCAAGGGTAAAATTTATATTAGTCTCAGTTGAACTCACATCTGGGCCAGAGCTCCAAAGGGCGATATCATCCGCAAATAGACCAACTTCACATCTCCTTGATATAATCTTCTCAATTCCAGCCAAATACGGACAGAAAAGAACTGGACTCAACACAGAACCCTGGGGAACGCCTTGGCTCAGTTTAAAGGTGTTTGACATAGTGGAATTAAGCTTTACTTTTATCAGTCTATTTCTTAAGAAATCTGCGATCCAGGTCAAGGCTTAACCCCTGATGCCGAAGTCTTCGTAGAGTTTAATAATTAGTTTATGTTTCCAGACACGGTCAAATGCCTTTGATAAATCTAGAAAAGCAGCCACAGTATGATTGGTAGGTCGCTTGTTTTGGGCATCTTTAATCTTCTGGCTGAGATAAACCAATTGATCAGTGGTGCTATGACCTCTTCTGAAACCGTATTGTTCTTTTGGTAGGAGGTCATGGGTATCCAGGTGGAAGAGCAACCGCTCCATGATCATTTTTTCCATGACTTTACAAGCAATGCTGGTTAGGGCAATGGGTCTGAAGCTCCCAGGAGATCCATCGGTTTGGCCAGGTTTCTCAACAGGTATGATTGCGGCTCTTTTCCACTCTTTAGGAAGACGTCAAAGACTCCAAGATTGGTTCACTATATTCAGAAATTTCTTTCTTGCATTTCTTTCTTTCACGACTTACAGAGGCTGCCCTTTTCCTCCACCCATGAGTCACTATTAGTTATGAAATATCGGAATCGAATTGTAAAATAAGTTCAGATATTCAAAACAATGTAAGCTTCACAAAAAAATGCTATCTTATAAATGTACAAAATTTAAAAGATACAAAATTCCGGGTATGAAAGCAGCAGCAAGTAGTCAATGTATACAAAATTCAAGTTTCAATGAAAATGTTAAGGGTGGCTGGATTCTGGGACTCACATGCGGTACTTTACTCGCTCCTGGAGGTTCGCGGGGTGGTGCCTGGGTGTTAGTTGTGCGTAGACTGAGCTCACGTAAAACCCCTGATGGTTGTCGATTCTCTGAATATTAGTCATTTCTCTAAACTTATTAATCTAGGTACGGCAATAAGTGAATTACCAATGATACTACAGAGCTGTTGTTTAGCTTCCTGTCATGCCTTGTCCTTATGCCTCAGATTGCTTATCTTGCAACATCTATGCCTTTTTTGGAATTCGACAAAATGCCCAAGGTTATGACAGATGGTTGCCTAACCAGCTCGCCAAGAGGGTGCCCCCACAACTTACTTAGGAAATAAATGTTTATTTTTCAATTGATGGAATGAAAAGACAGTGCAATGTACAGGAAACTCCTGAAATTACAACCATTTACCCACTACTGATTTGTGTTCTTTAAATGAACGTAGACAAAAGGTTATCCTGACTTTAAATGGTCGGCCTGCTGTTGATTATTTGCACAAGCTGTAATTCAAATTAGATATTTGGGGTAAAAGTTTATTAGCTTAGAGGAATTCAAGAGCACCCCGCTGGCTGTGCTCATCCCCTTTGTATACTTGAAATTATCATCAGCTGATCAAATTCTTTAACCCCTTAATTGTTGGATATTTTTTATCGAAATTCACCAATATTTTCTTGTCAAATTTTGTAATTCACGAGAACCTGAGCCTGTTGATTTCATTAGCAGTATATTTTTTGTGAAATTTAATTTTTTAAATGATGCAAAATTATTAAAACTGATACGGTTTTTGCTTTTATTTAGCTTATTTGTGCCTTTTTTCATGCAAGCTTAGTAGGAACGTTTTAGGGCATGAATTTGCATTATAAAGCTATATATATATATATATATAGTGTAAATAATTTGTACTATATAGGATGATTATTTTTTCTCATAAAATAGCATACTGCTTCATGAATAATTACGATTTTAAAATTTAAAAGTTTTTCTACGTATGTTGAATTTTAAAATAAGATATGCTTAATCCAGCACTGCAGTTCTGTGAAAGTATTATGCACGAGAAAATGTACTCGCCTCAGAATTACGTCCCAACTCTTCAGTGCTAAAATCCATCTTCTTCAATAAAAGTCACTGCTCGTTTTATAAAAATATGCGATGAAATGGAAGTTAAAAAAAAGCTACACAAAATAATAATTTGTCTTGCACAAAGTTGTAAACCAAATAATTGTTAGCATAAAATCAAATTTAAGGACTTAGTCTGCCATTTATTGACCATTTTTCATTTAAAATATTTATAGGAGCAATAAACTTGAATAGCACAACACCTTTGCACATTCATTTTGATAGTGAACATTTATTTTCTATTTAGCAAATGCCAAAGTTTTGGTAGTAACTCTGTAACAGAAACAAATATTTAGTTACAACATAAGGTAACAAGTTGTGAATTAATTGTGACTGCGATGACCAGAAATAGGCAAGGCGATACTTAAAAGTGACAATAAATGACGATATTATTCTTAGACTTATGCAATCACATTTTCTATTAGCTCTGCAACCACTGAAGTAGTAGAGCTCTGGCACTAAAATGCATTTGTGTTATAAAATATGTGTGAAGATATGCAGCTACAGACCACATAACTCAAGTATCAACTCCATATAAGCTTTATGAAATTTTCTGAACACCTCAAAGGCAGTCTCTTCAAAATGTTTATTGTTTTCAGTTCGCAGATTTCTTGTCCTGGTAAATGAAAAGTATTGCCAATTGATGGAAATATTTGTTCTAAACCTTGTGTAGAAGTAGTCCAATGAAATAAATGCACGAACTATGTCTTCAAAATTTAAGTCTTTTCATTATTAAATAAATGCGCAAGTCTCCATATGGGCATATGGGCTTAATGTATGACGAAATAACATCATAACAACCCTTTTATTCACTACTTGTTGTTTTGAACAATTCATTTTAAGTATAAGATTTTATGTTCTATATTTTTAAGTTCTGTTAGATTACTTCTTAATTAATAATTGTAATTGCTTTACTTAAAATTATTTCTTATATCAAACTGAAATGTGCATACAAAGAACAATTTGCAATTTCTTTAGACTGTAATCTAAAATTTTCATATTGCAATTTGAGAAATATATATGGTTTTGAGTCAATTTATTTGAAAGTGACATGAATTAGTGGTTTTAAAAATTAACGTAATTAGTATACTATCAGTATCAAATACGTATATTTAATACCCAGAAGTATATTAAGTTGTTAAAACTATGCATTTTGTGTCTCGGTATGATTTGACGTTATGCTATGCTTACGGTACTTATTTGGTTGCACTTTCATGACCCTATGCTCCCACTATTATTGATGGAAAATGTCGAGTAATTCCCTAATTTAATTTTTAACAAACAAGTAAGTTAATATGTTATTAGCTTCTTTGTTTTGCTATAATTGCTTT
Organism: Stegodyphus mimosarum; assembly: GCA_000611955.2. NCBI lineage: Eukaryota > Metazoa > Arthropoda > Arachnida > Araneae > Eresidae > Stegodyphus > Stegodyphus mimosarum. Next base: position 117,094 of record KK119068.1, on the reverse strand, counting down.
TTACTTCCTCGTATGAAGTAAAAAGGAAGTATTGTAATCAGGAAAATTTTTGGGTATCATATTTCAACGAAAATATCCATTTTGACGGCTATCGAATGCAATTTGACGATGTTTTTGCGTGACATCTATTCGTAAGGACAAACTACAGTACTCTTTTCCCCCAAAAAAATTATGAACTGATTTAAAATGGATTCTGAAGAGAATTTTTCGCGACGTCTGTGCGTACGTTCATACGTACGTATGTATGTATGCATCTCGCATAACTCAAAAAGTTAGAGTAGCTTAAAACGTTGAAATACGCTGAAATTTTATGTATAGGGCTGTTGTAACGTGTAGATGTGCAGCTCCTATTTTAGTTGCAATCGGCCGCATCAAAAGTATATATATATATATATATATATCCATTCTGTTACTCAGTCCAGTGATCTCAGTTTCTTTATTCTTATACATTTCTAAATTGTGCACTTTTTGTTTTCGAAATGATTTAATTATGTTGTTCTTATCTTCCGGTTAAGGTTTTTGTGCCTCTACATGCAATATTTGTAGAGTTATCAACAATTTAAAAATTGTTCAAGTGCGGCTAAGCCTAATTATTTTTATCATAGCAGCCATATTTGTTTGCATTTGAAACTTAGCAGAATAGTGAATTTGTTTCCAATCTAGAAAAACTAAGCTTCGCAGCAATAATGATAACGCCTTCTTTTATTATTGCGAATTAAATCATGCTTAATCCATTCCGGAATTTATTCGAGGAAATAAGTCTTTAAGATTTACTTCGTAATTTTTCATGTAGATGTTTTGAATTTGTATTGAACTGAATTTGAACTGAATTAATGAAATGAGAAATACTGAATCGTCTGTCGAAAAAAAACTGCTTCTTTTTTTTTTTTTTTTTTTTTTTTTTTTTTTTGTTTGTTTGTTTAATTTCTTTTATACATCGTTTAGACTTATTATAGTAATTGAATAGTACATGTGGCGAGGATTAAATTATTCCTCTGATGACATAACCTTTTGTGCATTCTGAGTTATAAAATGAATGCGATGTAACGCTGTTAAGTGAACCTAACGCCAGAGTGTCACTATGGTAAGCAAACATAGTGAATTTTTAAAAGTGCATTTATTCTATTGCGGTTTATGCGCTATCGACGACGTAGATTTAATTCAACCCAATAAGCGTATAATTTAATATTCCGTACAAGGAAGTCATCTGGTGTACACGTCAGATTTTTTTTATTCATTTTTTCAAGGGCTGAGAGGGTAAATGCATAGAATTCTTCAAAATACTTTTGAAATATCCTTATTATTTTTCCCTCCTTGCGTTGCATTATATTTATCTACTTCTTGTGCGTTACTGCAACGGATAGCCAAAAGTTTTCAAGTACTCTTTTTCTTATTATATAATGATATAGATTCACTTGTAATTATGAACTAATTTATAACATTTTAATGTCATATTTTAAAAAAATTTATTAGCTTGATTGTTACATAATTTTTCTTACCTCTTTCCTTTCTCTTCTTTCTTCAGAGTAATTATATGCATCTAGTTTGTGATACGTCACAGCTATATGCATGTAGTTGTGAGGCTAAAATGTTTGAGAAACCGCCGCCTTTCTGAATTGAGACATAACATCATGTGGTAAATTTTCGGTTCTGAGCGTTTCTGTCAGTTTATGATAAACAGAACTTTGATTATTATTTCAAATTATATCAATACCTTGTCTATTAGTTTAATAAAGTTAGGGTAATGACGTAATATGCGATTTACGATTATTAATTAGTTAGTTAGTTTTTAGATAACATCGCTAAAATGGTATTTTTTAAATATGAAAGTAAATGCAAATATTTAAGAATGCATATATGAAAAAAGATTCTATTAATTAATATAATAACCCATTATAGTTTTAATTCAATTAAATTTAAATTTCAATAGCTTCGTAATTCAATAATAACAGCTTTTAATAAAAACAAAAAATTTTATAGTTTTCATGCTCGAGCATGTGATAAAATGTCGAGAAAAAGAAATGATTAAAACAACAACCAATTTTAATGCAGCCGTCTAAAAAAATTGTAGTTAAAAGTGGTAGATAGCATATTGCATCATAGCCAAAATTAGTGATCTGAAAATATTATGTGTAATTGTTGATGAAATTAATTTCCATTCTATTAATGTAATTTCTTGTCCTATGTTTTTTATATACTTCCCATGAAGAATTTTATTCTAATTGCAATGTTTGTGTAGGTTTGTGAAGTCATAAAGCCTATAATTAAGCATCTTGTAACTGCGATGTTAAATTCAAAGCAACAACATAGAAAAATGGAATCACTCAAAATGCTTGACCTGTATCATAATATTAGAATTTTGGTTAATTATGTAATGAGTCAACTTTCAGTTGAAAGGTAAATATTTGTATCATTTTATTAGAAAAATTCCTTTATGAAAACTATACAAAATACGTCATCTTAAGTTATTTACTGCAGACTATTAAAAGCATAAAATTATTTTTAGCTCAAAATAGATTAGCTCTAATTTAGTAAATTACTTTTTAAATAATATGCGTTCTTTTTTAAGCAAGTATTTGGTATTTTAGACACTTCAAAATTTTATATACTGTATGAGAAGTAAAAGAATGATTTTTACAAGGATCGATCATTAAAAATTTAGTATTTATACAGTACACTATGTGGAAGTTTTTTTGTTTGTATTTTAGTGAATTAAATGTTATTGGTAAATGAATACGTCTGTATGCTTTCTAAATTGAGAGATCTCTACAAGAGTGATCTAAATGAAAATAATGCCTGAATTATATATATATGAAAAAAAATTTGTACTTTTATAGCTTTTCAACATTCCTCGTTGATTTATTATTACAGACCATTTACTACTCGCCCAGTTTGCAGAAATCTATACAATTTAAGCACCAACATTATTGGTAAATTAAAATGTTTTTTAAGTCTATAAATTAAGTGTCAAATCCACAAATATAATTAAATTCATGTATTTGCCTGCCCTGTGGGATTTTTTTAGACATAATATTGATCTGTTTTCATTTTCTAGAACCCATGAATTTATCCAATTTTTCCCCCTCATTCATTTTACTACTTAACAATTAATTTTTGTTAAATGTAATTTATCAGCCTGTATTATTTTTCAAGTACAATTTTTATAAGCTGCATTTTTTAAATAAAGTATTTGTTAATTAAAATACAATAACACCCGAACAAATATTAATTTAGAAGTCAAACAACAAATTCTCCCATCAATTAAATTCCTAGTTCCATACTCAAGGGCCCCATTCTGGATATGGATTCCTGGAGTATTTACAGGATTCCTTGCCATTGTGGTTTAATTTACATTGGCCAAACTAAGAGAGCCTTAAAATTTCGCGTTAAGGAACATGAGGCATATCTTAGAAAAAAGGAAACACAGAAGTCTTCTGTTGCCCAAAATTGTTAGTCTGAAAATCACACTTTCAATTTTTCTTCTACCAAAATTATTCAAAAAACATCTTCCATTGGTGAACTGGATTTTCTAGAGGCATTTCACATTCAAAAAAATCTTTCTGTTGTGGTTAACGACCCTAATTCCAATCCATCTTTGCCTTCAGCCTTTAAAAAAATTATGTTTTAGTTCTGATTTCATGAACAGATGGCGCCAGTAGCTTGTCTCCTATCCAGGCTTTCTTATCTTATCTTATATAATCATTATATCTTATCTCGTTCATTTGTGCTTTTGCAGCTGAGGATGATGGTTCGGTAAAACCATCGAAACTACTCCTGTGAAAATTTGAAAATATAACGCTGATTTTTGTTGTTTGACTTCTAAATTAAAGTATTTGTTCTTAATATCCACTATGCCTAGTTTAATAGTGACTTTACCGTAAAGAAATGTGTATACAAGAGAATACAGTTATATGTAATTCAAATAAATTTTACTAAATTATTTCTATGAAACTTTAAGTAATTTAACTAGTGTTTAAGAATCAGTGATTACCAACATGTATTAAGTTACTCCTGCATATGGATTTCTGTTGTACATTATCCTATTATTTTTAAACTTTGTTTTATTTCAGATTAGTTTAAATATAAATAATTCTAAATAAAATAAATAAATTACAAAAAAAATGTTATTGAAGCAAATCATGTTTTTAGATTTATTATTTACCTTCTCTTGTCACCTGCAAATAAAAAAATATTAGAAGGCAGTGTGTAAAATTTAAAGCAATTTGTTGACAGACAGAGTAGTGAAGAGGACCAAATATATGAATATACAATTTTGGAATTTGAATATTAAAAGATCATTAGTTGAGACTGCATTTAGGAATCAGAAGGTTCCTCTAAAAATTCTAATTTAGTGTTCGAAGAAAATTTTTGAGCAAATTATGTAATAAGTTTAGTGAGAAAAAGAATAAAATAAGTATTTAATCTTATAATATCTAAAATATTGTGTCTTATCTTAATTTATTAAAAAATTATTTTGTTTCTTGTCTATGTTCTAAGTAATGTGACACTACTAAGTTAAAAAAAAGCTATTTATTTCTTAGATGGCACCATTAAAACATATTTTTAGATATAAAAATACATGGAAATAATTAAGAATTTGTAAACGAAAATGATTCCAAGAATGAATTTAATAACTTATTAATTTTATAATTACATTAAATTTAAATTCCTTTCAGTTTTAAAAAACAAAAGCAACAGTGGCCTTTAAAGGGCTGTTTTTGTGATTCGTTCTGGCAAATACATAAGAAAAAATATGGTCATTACTTTCACTAACGTGTCTCCACCATGCTCCTGCAATCTAGTATTGTGTAGAATCTGTAGCTTCAAAATCCCCAACACAGTTCAATTGTCTGAGTATTAGTACCATATGCATGATTGGCAAAGTTATTTTGATGGTTTACTATTCGATGACTGTATTCTCATTGGCCTCGCCCCTTATAAGAAGAACATGGGGGATCCCCATGGTAATAACAACTAACTAACTAAAAGTGGTAGGTCATAGACTTTATAACTATCGAAAAGTTTCTTTTTCATTTTTCAGACATTCAGGTTTTATTATATGCAGATTCACATTAGGTACGAATTAAAAAACTATTATTATTACTGCAATATTATTTTTCAGTTATTTAGAATACGTTGTTATAACCATACCTGCTACTATTTTATTATTTTTATTAATTTTATAATCAAAGCTTTTCTACTTACCCAATAACATTCTTTCATTAAATAAACATTTAAAAAATTTTCAGGCCTTTTTTTTTCTGTTGGAAGAATTAGAAAAAAAGAGAAAAATTTATTAGAGGACTGTCAAATAGCACATATTCTCTAAAGATGTGAAATTTAGGTTATTTTTCATAATCAGTAGTATCTGTGGTTTTAACTTAAATGATTTCAGTATAATGGGATATTATAATATTCTTTGTCACTTAATTCATTATAAATTGATCTTTTAGGGATTCTTAGAATAGTGTATTAAAAGAAAGAAAAAAAATCACGCAGCCCCCCAAAAGAAAATTTTCAAGCTTCGAAATATGCAAGCTTTCTTTTGCGCTACATGTTTAACCGTTTTTCGCGCAAAATTATCCAAAACGTTTTTCAGGTGATGAAATAAATTTTTTTAATGTTTCATATTCCACTACTTAGAAATCTGTTTTGAAACAACTGCTTTTCTTTCCATTTTTTCTGAAAATGGTATTAAATATTTATCAATATTTTTTATTTGAATTTTATAGTAAGAGTACTTATTTACAATAAAACTATGCGAAGATATTTCTTAGAACTCTTTAAATGTGCTCTTTTTTTTTTTGTTAATCTAACGTTAAATTTTGCTTTTTTTTAATAAGCTAAATTCACATGCGTAGTGTATGATGTTTTCTATTTCTCTGTTTTTGTGTTTGAAGCATATGATGCGATATTAAGAAAGTTTGGAATTTTCCCTCACAACGTTTTTTTCAAAAAATAGCAATAAAATTCTGAGTTGTTATCTGTATGAGGTATTTTCACAATATCTTTCCCTTTTAAAGGAGTTCTCTTTTCATCTTTCTGAGTAAATATGCAACATTAGAGGAAAAAAAGGTTTACATCGTGTCCCACAAATTTGGGAGCATCTTAAAAAATCATATAAAATCAACAAATTAATTTGCCAGTAAAGACTTAATACAGAGGCATTCTCCTTTCTCATAAAGTATATTTTAGTTTAAGTTTTCACTGATAAATGACTATGTACCACTGATATTACGAAGACGTGCAACTATCAATTCAGGGAGGGTAGCTACATTATTAGTAGTATTGTAAAATGCTCACAAATTAAAATGAATGAATTCTGTAATATGTTAATTTTTCTCTTTCTATCCTTATATTAGGATACTAATAGTACTATCTTTTAATGAAAAAATTGAGCTAAAATTAACCTTATGGTTGTGGAAAGGCTTTTTACACCTGCAACTGAATCTCTGTTTAACCTTTGAAAATATAATACTAAAATTTTACTCCTGTTAGTCTGATTCCTATTGCTCATTGTTGTTTCTTTAGCAATTAATTTTTAGTGCGTTCGTTTGTAACTATTTGCTTGCATTTTTCTCCTATGCTTTGCATTCATAAACATTTAGCGCGTAAAACTATTCTAGTAAACACAATAATTACGTCTTCAACAGTTGACTACATTATTATAAACTTAATTTTAATTTTATGTAATTCATGTTACCTAATTTATTAAATTTCTCTCATCTTTACAATTACAAAAGTTGTTGATTTTAGAGGACAGTTGCCTCTTTCTGGCAGGTATGTGTTCTGTTAAGTGAAAGTTAAAACTTTTTGTTGTAAAACTAGATTAGTTTCTTTAATTGAAAAAACTCAAAAGCTTTTATTGACTATCAGTAATATATTGTAATTCCAAGCCATATCGCAAGCAATTTAACTGATTTTTAATTTTTTTTTCTATTTTAGATTTCATTTATCTATGGAAGGATATTCTAGGTGGTTTGAAGAGAGTATAATCTTTGACTGGTTTCTTCTTTGCCATATTTACACATCCCCTTTTGTTAAGCATCTTGTGCTTACTGATAATGTAATTAATGATTTGAAATTATCTAAATCCCTAGCTTCAATATTTTCATCATTTATTTTAGAGTACTCAGTTATAAAAGAATTTAACTTACAGAGTTGCTGTTAAGATATACAGGGTTATTATAAATGATTTTCAAATCTGAAAATGCTTTATTTCATAAAATATTGCAAATAAAATAAAGTGATGAATGTGAAATACAGTAAAAATATATTATTTATTTTTAAATACAGATGGAACGAAAAGATGGCAATTCCTATCATGGATTATCTGCGGCTGTTGTAACTTCAATAATTGATGAGATGGTATGAATTAGAAATGTCATAATATTGCTTTTCGTTTCTCAGTTAATGTATTTGATTTTGAACTGATATAGATGATGGGTGTTGAATTTAATCAGTAAATTTCACATCACAATTTAAAATTTTTAATTATATTTACATTAAATTTTTTAAAACACATATAATTTCGTAGCTTTGAAAATACTATATGTAATTTTTCAAAGATTAATTTATTTTCATTTCTTGTCTTTAGTTTAAAACAGTTTCATTTTATAATTTCTGTTATGAAAATTGAAAGAAAATAAAAGCCAGCAATCAGCCTTTGAACATTTTTATATGGAAAAAATATTAAAATAATTTACATAGTATGATATAAGTTCTTCTCTCAGCGTAAAAGGACTTAACCAACAAGCCACAGATTCTACAGGATGTTGAGAGTTGTTCCTTGATATTTGGTATCATCCTGCAACAGAAGCTTACTTAGTCAGTGTTGGTGTGAGATCATCTTAACAATTTCACCAACTGAACTGTAATGCTTGAATGATTCTATGCCCACAAAATTTAAAGAGTCATGATTATAAAGAAAATTCCTCGTTCTCATAACATCTGTTTACCACCTTCGCAGCATGGCATAGGACAAAATTTTGTCAAAAGATGCCATCTTTCCATGTGAATATAGTCACATGAAAAAATATATTAGTTAATCACTTTATTCAAATAAATTTGAATACCCAGAGTTTGCTCTACTGGAGTGATAGACTTAAATTTTCTCTTTAAAATTTTACCTAGATTGCCATACGCTCTCCAACCATCCATCTGCATCTAGGTGGGAAGAAATCTTTGGCAGCAGGTGCATGAGCTTGTTTATCTGCTTTACTGCCTAAGACTACCAAAAGTTATTTACTTAATTTCAGAGCCTTTTTCGAGTTCCTCTTATTTATGTAACTGCTTGTGATGATGAACAAATATGAACACATGCGCAGGAGTAAATCTAAAACTATGGAGACTTGTGTTCAAATATATACGTCAAACCATAATTCGTACACATTCAACCCATCAACCTAACGCAAGTTACATATTATAATGTCATTCAAAGCATCTGTCCTGATGCTCAAGATAAGACAGCCTATGCTGTCTCTGGAATCGGTAAGATGTGGTCATCCATTGCTTTGTTAACAGTAAGAACTGTTATCTATTTTGAGCCATTTTTTTGGCAGATACTAATTACTGCACAGTGGGAATAGCTTATCAATATGACTATTTTGAACATGCTGTTATCAAAGCTGGTTGTCATAACAATCGAATTTTTGTTGAAATCAGATAAATTTTTGTCCTGTATTGTGAAGAAATTGAGTACTAATTGCGTAGCTGCCCACTTATCCTTTTTTTTTTTTTTCATCACATCAGTTTTCTGGTAGATCATTGAATGTTGCGGTTTTGAATTTTTGGTCCTAAGAAAATTACTAAAGGAAATACTTCCGAGCAATAAAGGAAATTTAAGTTGCATTTATTCCATTTTCTATCCCCAGCGATTTTAAGCATAATTTTTTATGTTTATTAAATTTCATGTTATCTGAATTATCTTAATTTATGCTTGACATTTATTACTTTTTATCAAGATTCAAGTTTAATCATTAATATTTGTGTTTAATTTTTTTTTAAATCAGTATCTTAAATAATAAGTTTATCTACACGACAGTAAAGCGTTAAGTTGCAATGTGTTTTTGTTCACATTACTCTTGTATTTTCTTAAACGAAAGATTAATATTTAATTAAATTGCTAAATCATAAAATTAAATTGTTTGCTTAATTTATTTTTGTGATTTAGTAACTTATTTTACTGGATGATTTAATAATATTTATTATTCCAGATAATGTACAATTAAATTACGTATTGCTGTGTATAAAACAGTTCTTAAATACTGTGACTTCATTTGGCATTACTGTTGATATCCCATGCGTTTTCATCTCATTTTTGTATTTCTTGTTAGAAATTTGTTTTATTCTGATGGCCTGTGATACTAATTTCACCATAGTTCCCTTTCACACTTTTTGGACAAGGCTCGATTAATCCAGCTTTAGTTAATCAGGCATCAACTATATATACACAGCATCCTCAGAAGTTTTTACCAATTCTTTGTTTACGCAACCTTTGTTCATACACTTATACTTCCATAATGCAAATATTTGTATTCAGACTTTTTTAATTTAAACAAAATATCAGTTTTAAAAAATTACGAAGTTATACATTCTTCCAGTCCCTATGCATATTTCAGGAAAATTCTGTACGCCTTATAAAAAAGAAATAAAATGCAAAAAGTACAACTCTAATGCGATAAAATTTGACCAAGATCTTTAACTTCAAAACAGAAATCGTAAGCAATGGCATCACACAAATTGAAAATCGAAGTGTTCGCAATAACGCGTAGCTAAAAATTAAAATGCCTATTTAGAAAGGATTTATGATGTTAAGTAGATTAAGCATCGAACAGTTCTATGCCGATCGTCTTGAAAAGCGTTAATCAATATAGTTTTCAAAAAGGAAATTCTAACAAAATTTTAGAGAATTCTTATTCTAGAAAACGATAGTAGGCCTTCAGTATTGTAACATATTTAACTCATAATATTACGTACAAAAATTTAAAATATTTCCAGTTTAAGGAACTTTTCGTATGCTTATTAGATTATAATTTTAAAGCAATAAACCTGCATGAGAATATTAGTAATGTATTAGCATCTAAAAACTTATAAATTCCTTGTATGAACAGCTTTTCTTCATACCATGTGTAAAAAGTTTAGAATGTTACATATTATTAAATCGCAAAAGAATATTCATTGGCATTTAAGCAGACAAAAAAATTTCTAATTATTTTTATTTATTTATTAACTGATCTCTCGAGGCAACTTGAAAATTACGCAAAAAATGACAAATTTTGAAAGAAATTTTCTCGGTCAATTTTTGTTATACGGAAATTAAAAATTTTGTGCTTTATTTTTTAAGTATAGAGATTAAGAGACCGTATAAAAAGTAAATGCTGTATCTTTTTTTGATTTGATTTCTTCAAATTTCAGAATACCAAAACATGAATATTTGCATCATTTGAAACATTCGTAATTAAATGAACCGTAATTGAATGAATAATTCCTAATTCGTAATTGAATGAATGAAATGAATTTAATTCGTAATTAATGAATGTTTCGATAGAAAGACCTGGTAATTACTTTTTTGGACGCGGTGTATATTTTTTTTGTTGTTGATTAATGTAGCAGATTTGTGTATAAAATCCGCAATATAAGTGAAAACACAGGATTTAACTGTCTTGGTTTTTAGACAAATTTAACATAACAAAATGAGCTTCTTAAGAAAGAGGATAAGTTCTTTATCAAACGTAAGCACACATGCCTCTGATGATTGCTCTTGAATTCTGGTACATGCTCCCTGTGCTTCGTAAGGTTGATTAATGTAGCAGATTTGTGTATAAAATCCGCAATATAAGTGAAAACACAGGATTTAACTGTCTTGGTTTTTAGACAAATTTAACATAACAAAATGAGCTTCTTAAGAAAGAGGATAAGTTCTTTATCAAACGTAAGCACACATGCCTCTGATGATTGCTCTTGAATTCTGGTACATGCTCCCTGTGCTTCGTAAGTCAGGAGTTAATGCTGACCTTTTCCCCTCCCGTTGCGCCTTGGGATCCGGGGAACAACCATTCAGACTTCACATCAGGATGGAGGATGGACTACCCAAACCGTGATTCCTGCCATAACTCCAAAACTAGATGCACTGGTACATCATGTACAGTGCCACAGATCTTGATCCGAGTAAGATCCTACTGACAGCTGGAGTTTTAAACTCAAACTTATTATGACCACTAAATGGGAGACAGCACTAGTTTATTCCAGTTATAAGATGTTTCTGACAGTTGCGGATATCTCTGCCCATTCATACATCAGATGTTCTGTTAGTCTGTAAAGGTTAAGAAGAGTTAAGAAGAGAAATTGTGCATCTTTCAAGCATGTTCTATACATGCTCAATAGGATTCCAGTTGAGTGATTTTGAGGGTCATTCTGTAGAAGCAATGCTGAAAAATTGAATTGCACACTGTTATCCATAAAAATATCATCAACACACTTGACCATAAGAAACAGGTAAGAAGGAGATTTCTTACCCACTTCACTGCACTGCAGTCACTGTGATTCATTCACTGTGTGGCTGTCAATGTAAATGCCTGCCTAAACCTGCAAACTGAAGCTCTGTATTTGTGCATTTCATGATGTTCCTGACAGAATAGCAAATTGCAGGCATTTTTCAGTCCAATAACCTTTGGTAATAAGTCTACAGACCAAACTATGAGTCATCCTTAACGTACAAGATATTCCATTGTCGTGGAGTCCAGTTGAGGTGATCAGTTGAGATCAGTTTAATCTAGTCTCTGCATTCAAGAGTGTCAATGTTACACACGTTCACTGACTGTCTTCCGTACAGCTGATCTGTATGCAGCTATCTATAAACTATTCGTGCTATATAGGTCTTGCTAACACTGCAAGATTGGAAACAAATTTAGTACAGTTACTGGCCTATGCTGTTGTACTTTCAAATATAGGAAGTTGTAATACCTAATTTATGACTCTTTGATATCCATTTATTGTTATTAGTAAGCAGTTGTTTAATTTTTATACGAGTTCCATAGTTGCCAAATGATGGAATGATTGCATTTAGTGCTCAGTCTATTTTATTTTGTTACTGGCCGCTTTCAAGATGCTCTGTTAACTTCTGTCACTGTAAGGTATCATCTGGAAAATTTGGCTTTTCCTTCTGTAGTTCATAATTCAGAGATACAGACTCAGTATAAAACGGGTTGCTTTTATTAATAATGAACCTATGTTTCATTATTAATAAATGTTGGTATGGAAATTGCAAATTCTGCATTTTTCACTGACTATTCAAATTTTTCTATTTCTTAACTTTTGGATGCCAGTGCAGTTCTGTTCCTTAGGTTTAAAACCTGATAATTAAATATTAATGTAATCAGAGAGAAAAGTGTGTTTAGAAAAACTTTTTTGGTGAAAGCAATTATTTCCTTGTGGATTTAGGTTACTGATTTATGGATGAAGTTGAAGTGGGAAGACCAGTGCAGTAGTCATGAGACTTTAACTAGTGTGAGTTATTACATTTTACTGTTAATAAAATTGTGTGTTTATTTTTTATTTTTTTCCAGTTGTGATTTCATTGTTCAGAGTTTCTGCCTAGAAGAAAAAAGTAAGTAGACTAAAAATGCGTAATTAAGTATGAAAATTAAGACTTCTTATTTGACACAAATCTCAGACAAGCTGCAACATTATTTTCGCTTTTTTCTTTAAAAAGATAGATCTAAGATAAAAATGTAATGGCAGACAATATTCAATGCAGCAGAACTATGTTAAAAAATTTATATAAATCATGCTTGAAATTCTGGATGCAAGTTACGTTTCTTCAGCTTTGAATGAAATTTGTGTTCTATAAAATATCTGCTTTTGGTTTTATTTTGAGCTTGTTGAAGTATGATATGTTCGGAATAAAACTTCAAGAACACATCTAGAAGTTTGTCAAAATATCGTATAAAATTCTCTAGCAGTTTCATGGTATTTTGTTTTAATTAGAAGTAGAATGAATTCTTTATTTTTTACGCCTAGATCCTAACAAGCCCTCAAATCTCTCGAAACCGTCAATTATGAGTATTAAGGAAACAAAAAGATAAAAAACCTTGATTTAATATCAAAAGCAACTAAGCAAAATTTAAAATCTGCCTTTCATAAAAAGTAAATTAAGATTACATTTTTTTAAAATTAACCCTGTTTTTATTACCTCTTATTAGAGGAAATGAAATTTACTAAATGAAGTTCAAAGTTAAAATTCTTGATACGTAATTCATATGTAAATAAGTCTTAGCTAATTTTAGTTTGGAAAATGATCTGTCATCGCTTGAAACATCATTAGGCAAATTCAGTAATATGCATAATGAAATGGGTAAGTTAAGAAAGCTAGATTGCTAGATGTAATTAACTGCAGAATGCTGAAATGATTTTGAATTTTAAATTTATTGTGTTAAATATTTTTAAAATATGTATCTTTAGATTTTTTTCCAACTTCTTAGTTAGAGTTTTTCCACAGATCTTCTTTATCAATTTCTCATAATTGTGGAGAAAACTATAATTATCATAGCTTAGTGCTTAAAAGCATTCATCTAAGGGTGTCCATGCAGTATCAAAAACCAATTTCAAAGACCGCTTCTATATCTGCAATATCAAAGACCAATTCTAAATATATCTTCATGCATTCGCTGTGGATCATCTTGATGTTCATACTGATCCTGATGTGACTTGCCTTTGCCGGGTTTTAATTGCAGATTTAAATTCAAATTTCCCATCAACATCTAAGTTTTTTTTTCAATTTTAAGCATATTCCTATCATAAGAATCTGATCTGTTTATTAATAAAAATGTTTATTTCCTTTCAGTGTATTCTAAAGCAAGTTTAATATTTTTTATCTTGAAGCAGTTTGCTGGCAGATTTATTGAGAATATTTTGCCAAATTATTTATATACTAAGAATATTTAAGACTATTTTGCCAAATTATTCTTGGAATTTGATTTCCTGCTGGGTATCTGATAGCGGTTTCAACGATGAATTGGGTTCTAAAGTTGAATTCAACGAACTGCTCAACTCTTTGGTGAAGGCCGGAAGAATAAATAAATATTTGATTAAAGATATGGATGAAAAGTTCTTGAACTGGAAACAACAGAGAGAAATAATGTAGTAGTTTTGTGAAATTCGAGAGCTAAAATTAGAGGCTATTTTAGTGCATTGGGAGAATATTAGTAGATTTAGCTGTGATCATAATTTTGGAAGTCAAAAACTCAAGATTCCTTGAGGGTAAAGTAGTATGAGTCTTCTATTGCAAATCTTGCAGCCCTATCAATGCAAACATTGTTGTTCATAACGATTTAACTACTATCAACTGTAGAGATAATAATAGTACCTGGATCGCAGTAAATTTAATAGAAGATTATTTTCAATTTTAGATTAAGTTTATAATGGAATTTTTTATTAATTGATTTCTAATAGAAATCAACCTTAGTAGCATTAACAATATTACCACCTGAACGGTTTTTCATCCCGATATCCTGATATTTCAAATAGTCTGCCATCTGCTGGATCGATAGAATGACTCTCCGGTTCTTCAAAGATTTTTGTCAGAAATTTAATAGCATAGTTAATTTAAAATTAACTTAAGTTTAATTTAATTAGGTTTTATATTATTATATATAATATTCCCATCTAAATACTTTCTTAAATATTTTGAATCTTGAGTACTCATTGTATTTAGATAGTTACGCACCGTAAGTCAGAAACTATAGTAAAACCCCGCTTAATTGAAAGCCATCTTAACAGGAATGTTGGGGGGAAAAGGAATCGTGTTCAACATTTTTTCTGTGGAAAACTTGCCTATGCTGTTAGACAGTAAGCTTTAAAATAATTTTGAATGTTTTGAATTATTTTTGAATGTTTTTGACAAATTATATCAATTCGAATTAGCTTTATATTAAACAGACTAGAAGTTGCTAAACTATTAAATCGAGCATCAAAGGCTCTAATTATATTTAAATATAGTTTATGCATTATCTCAAGTGGATGGAGAAAATTTGTAGTGGTGATGAGTCACTGAAGTTGACAATATACTGAACTCCCTATTATATATATATATATATATAAAGTCTGTTGCAGTCTCTCAGCATATCATCACACAGAAATTTCTCTAACTTGTCCTAGTAAGAAAAGGAATGCATTTTACCTTTTAAGAGAAATTCACAGTTGCAGCAAATCTTCCTTTTAAGCTTGCGATGGACTGAATTTAATGCTAATTTATAGCTACTTACTATCATAAATCAGGAATGGCTTGCGTACACTTGAGGCAAACATATCTAGCCTCTGAAATTACTTTTGGTGCTTATGAGCTTAAAAATATAAATGAAGGAAACAGAAGAGATACAGATGGGGAAAAATAAGAACAATAAATGCTGTAAAATTTTATAAAATCAAAGCAATTTAATAGCAAAGACTCATTAGAAATCCTCAGGAGAAATAAAGACAAAAGTGATCTAGAGATGAAATAGCAAGAGAAACTGCGGTGAGGCACTAAAATTTGTATATAAATTCTTAGACTGCCCAAATGAATACACTGAGCGTTAATTTAAAGTTATCATAGCTTTTCGCGGAGCTGTTGCATTTCTTATGTTTCTAGCTACGTTGTGTATGCTTAAATTAGTAGAAACCTTCTTAAACTATTTTTCTCTGAGTCCAAGTGTGTAAATGAAAAGTCCATAGAAGGGTTAAACTCAACCTTCATTATCTCAAACTAAGAACACAGATGGCCCCTTTCTCGGGCTTACAGAAAGGCCTCCTTTTGGTCTTAAACTCAAGATACGAAAATAAGAAACTACTCTAATGCTAAACCAAACTGGACTTAGCAGAAGCTGTACAAATTTATCTAACGTAGTTGGCCCTTAATTAAATTAGCCGGTGAATATCAGCAGGCACGTACAATAAGGCCAAACAACGAAGTAGCCTGACGGTAAACACTTGCTACTAAAGACTCCGAAGCTGTTCTGCTGAAGTAAACGAAACCTTTCTTTAAATACTCTTTCTGCCTCATTTCCATGCAATGCGATGCTAAAAACTTATTCTGACAGAAAGTTGAGGTGGAAAACGAGAATAGACAGTAAAGAATGTTTAAAAATTAACTCAAGTGCGAGAAATTTAAAATAACCTCTACACATTCTTTCGACAATATGATTGTAAAGAACGGAATATAAGAAATGTCTTCGGAAAAAAGTATTGAAAATATATGTAGAGACGGCGCTATGCTTTCTGCCTTGCACGGCCTACAGACCTTTGATGCCGTCGCAAGGCCTCTAGATTCTGGTCCTAAATATACACAAATTTTATTACTTAATTTCATTTTATAGATATTTTACAATAGATATTTGTATTAAATGCACTTTATCCTATCACATAGTTTTCTAGTTTAATAATTTTCTGAGTATTTGTTTGTTTACGCATAATTATTAAGCTCGCATAATAATTGCAAGCCTTGCAAGCTCGCTTCCACCAGCCTTGAGTGCACTATATTGGTTGAAATTTCTGGCTGATTTCATTAAATGGTGTTCAGAAACAGTGTGGCATTCAGGGCCAGTATGAGGTATTATGGTTGATTCAGGACACCCTGAATTTGCTATCCCGTTCTTCTTTTTTAATCAATGGTTCTATTAAATATCAGTAAAACTAATCTTCTCAAAGTTTTCAGTTTTCCAAAGTTTAACGATTTTTAGTTTAGGATCTGAAGATTTCTAGTCATGAGAAAGATTCGAATGAAGAATTAATTATTTAAATCCCGAATTTCTTCGAAAGGTTCCAGTATTCGAGCATTCTATCCCTAATTTTGTTTTTAATGTTTATTACAGGACAGTTTTTATTAAACTTAGCTTCTATGCAGCCTTTTTTACCTAGAGAGTAATTTTAAATAGATTGAAGTAATTACTGTTTTTTGATTGAAATTTTGGCATCTTTTCTAAAAGATATCTTCATATCAGTTTTATTTAGATAATAAGATTAGAAAACTATGGGTAAAAACTCACATCTTTCTTGCTAGCACTAATGTCAACATAACAGTCAGCAATAATGTTGCTGAATACAAACCAGAGTTCTTTGCTGAAGAGCAGAACATTTGCGCTTTATTATTTTTATTTCATTACAAAACAACGCAGTACATTGTATAACTGTAAATGTTTGCAGACATATTTGAGTAACTTATTCTGTTTTGTTTTATTTATTTAAAGCATATTTCCTATGATTTGATTCTAATTTACCAAGTAGTATAAAATGAATTTAAGCATTGCTAGTAATTTTGCTGAAATTATTGAGCTTCAGAATTAACCTTCTCGTTGAATTGGCTGCAACATACTGGCTTTGCAGAAGATAATAAATAAATGATCATACAATGTGACCAATTAGGACTTATTATCCTCAAAAATGCAAATTAGGAGTTTAATGAAAACTATAGCTTTCTGAACCCTTTAAGTAAATAAGTTTAGCTACAGAAAAAAGAAATATTTGAAAGGCTATTCTCGCTATTTTTTTATTTGGCAATATTATTTATGCCTGTCTGAAGAAACTGATTGAATTATTTTGAACTCTAACATGCTGTCGATCAGCAAGAAGCAGAAGAGTCTGTCTATTAGATATGTCTGTTTGCTTTGGCATTTAGCTCTCTATAACTTTTCGTGTTTGGAAACAGTTTCAGAGGAACGCATCGGTTACCTGGAGACAAATTCTCAGTCAAGTATTATCGCGCCCCCTGATAATAGATACGTGTCTTTATTATCTCAGTCCAACTGATGAACGACCGTGTAAGCAATGGTTGCTGAATCAGAATATCAATAGCTACAATTTCAATGTAATAAAGACTGTATATGAAATAATTTGTATGCTTGACTATCACAAGTTTTCCGTCCCTTGAAACATCTAAGCCACAGGAGCATGGTTAAAGTAAAAACATCAGTATGACTATATAAAAGATTCTGAATAATATATCATACAGTCTATGGATGTGCCAGTCTGTACTGGAATCTGATAATAAATGTGTGAGGATCTGAAGAGAAGAAGAAATACAAAACTAACTCATTAATATCATTAAATACCATTCCAGAGCTGGTAGTATAATGATGTGAGCTGGATTTACTTTTAGCTATCGCATTGACCTACATCTTTTTACAGGAGGTACAGTAATGGTTCAAACGATATCGGAATGAAATTTTTCGTCCTACTGTGAAATTGTGTACTGCAGTAATTAGTACGGCATTTATTTTTTGTGCACATCTACTAAGAGCAAACCTGGTAGATTAATACTTTCAGAATGAAAGTATTGCTCGCAAGGAGTGACCAACTTCAGTCTCGTTGATAATCTTTTACATTTCCTTACATCTTTGTCCATTATCTCTTTCAGCTAAAGAGTTGATACTGCTTTTTTAGAAAACTAACAGTTATTGCTCTTCGGTGCGCTTGACAACTTAACTAAAAATGTGGAATATCAGTGCAAAAGCAAGTAGTTAGAGGTAGTAACATCCCTTATTAAGATAAGTTCCATTTGCTTGCACGCCTTGCTTATTCTCTCTTTTTGTAACGTATTAAGTGCGACAAACGCACACCACACACACACACACACACACATATATATATATATATGAGAAAGGCTGATAAATGTACAACACATGTTTTTTGTTTATTTTTTAGTAATGAGTATCTAACTCAATTGCCTGTCTGCATGTGAACGTTTCAGTTAATCAAATGATAACTTTTCCAGTTATGTTGAATTTATTATAATGTGCTTAAGCGTTTGAAAGCAGTGTATTTCAAACGCTTAAGCACATTATAATAAAGTGTGGCAAACCCACATTTCTGTTGTTGTTGTTACCAATCTCACTTGTCTGACAATGATAAACACAAGCCCACTATATTCATCATGGCAAGGAGTCAAATGCGCCTGTCGTTGGCAAGCCTTGAATACGTTATAAGTGACAGCTCGGCTTTAGCTCAGTTCCGCCCCAATTTTGAGACAGAGCACCTCAGAGGGACGAGTCCGAGGGTCTTCCACTCACTCGAGAGGACCTTTGTCTCGCCCTATATTTAGAGTGCCCTTATGCCGTGTTGACACTATATATTTACAAAAATCCATGCCTCTTTCGGAATTCGAACCCGGGCCCTTCGGTACGGCAGTCAGAGTCACTAACCATTATTTCGGTTGAGCGACATCACATTCTGTTTTTAAAGTTGCATTTAATTCATTTTTCTTAATCTATGAAAGGAAAATTTTTTAAACTTCTTATTCATGGCCAGAAAATGTGTCGGTCAATAGTTCATTTCTTTAAATTCTTTTATTATGACATGAAATGTAAAATTTTAGTAATTAAGTATGTTTTAGATATCTCAGTAATATTTTATAGGCTATGATGTCATGCGTACTTGATTACATGAAAGCAGTTTTAGAAAACGTTGCAGCAAAACATTTCTTTTGTGAGCAATTTATGTTTAAAATAAATCAGAAAGTAAGTAGTACTTCTTATATCTGTGTATCACTTTTTACTTCGCAGTTTCAAAATTTTATGAAAGCTGCGTATGAAACTTACGTATGGACGTAATTTTACAAAATATTGTTTTTATTACTTTAAGAAACCTACTTGCGTAATTTTATGAAAGTTAAAAAAATACTTTTTTGTTTTTTGTTTTTGTTATTTTAAAAAGTGTGGAGGCTTAAATAAATGGTAAGATTTTGGTTAAAATAACACGCCAAATAATGATTATTGGAGAAGTCAAACAACAAGAATCAGCCTTATATTTGTAAATTTGGCAGGACTAGTTTCGATGGTTTAACTACAGAATCACCTTCATCAGCTGTCAGAGTGCAAATGAACGAGATAAGATAAGAATGGCTGGACAAGAGTTAAGTTACTTACATCTACTGAGGAAACAAGAAAACTAAAACATAATTTCCCTAAAGGCTGAATGTAAAGGTGGATTGAAATTAGAGTCATTAGAACAGAAAGATTTTTTTGAATGTGAAACGCCTCTAAAAAATTTAATTCACCAATGGAAGATTTTTTTTGAATAATTTTGGTTGCAGAAAAATGGAAAGTGTGATTTTCGAACCAACAGTGCTGGGCAACAGAGGACTTCTGTGTTACCTTTTTCCTAACATATGCCTCATGTTTTTTAACGCAAAATTTTTAGGCTTCCTCAGTTTGACAAATGTAAATTAAACCACACTGGCAAGGAATCCAATAAATACCCCAGGAATTAATATCCGGAATGGGATGTCAAATTGCTTTCCGTTCCTCGACATTTTGGTCACATGTAACACATCCAAATTTAGTACTACTATTTACTGAAAACCTTCATCGGTTTGCTTTCCGCCACACTTCAAATCATGTCATCCGACTAAACAGAAGTTAGCTTCATTTTATTCCTTTGTTTTCAGGCCCACCAGCGGCAGAGCGGTAAAGACGCTGAACACTGGTAGTTCGGTCCGAGGTTCGAATCCCGCGGACGGGCTGGCTGCATGGGTGTTTTCGTGGTTTTTCCCATGTTAACGTGTATACGAGCCAGTTTCCCTTAGAAAGTCCTCCACGAAGGCATCCCTCCCTTTAGGCAGGTAGCCCTCGTGTGCTTTGCCGTAATTGAATAACCTAACCTAACCATTCCTTTGTTTTCAGTGCACTTCAAATTTGCTTCTCCAAATTGGCTCTTGATTAAGAACTAAATTATTGAAAAGCATTTGCTCTTGACAGAGGTTTTTCACCCAGCATTATTAACCAAGCAGTTAAAAAAATTCTCATCTCGACAAACAAAAGGCACACTCTTGTTTTAGGAGATTACAAAAATTCTGTTGTCATTCCTTTCTTTCCATCAATTAGCCGTAAAGTTGCACGTATTTTACAGAAATTCAACTTTCGGGTCGTTTATCCTCCTATCAATAAAATTCCTAGTTCCATACTTAAGGACCCCCATTCCGGATATGAATTCCTAGGATGTTTATAAGATTCCTTGTCAGTGCGGTTTAATCGACATTGGTCAAACTAAGAGAGCCTTAAAATTTCGCGCTAAAGAACATGACGCATATGTTAGAAAAAAGGAAACACAAAAGTTCTCTGTTGCCCATCTCTATTGGTCCGAAAATCTCCCTTTCCATTTTTCTGCAGCTAAAATTATTCAAAAAACATCTTCCATTGGTGAATTAGATCTTCTAGAGACGTTTCACTCTCAAAAAAATCTTTCTATTCTAGTTCATGACCCTAATTCCAACCTATCTTTACCTTGTTTCATCAATAACTGGCGATAGTAGCTTAGCTCCTGTTCAGCCATTCTTATCTTATCTTATCTCATCTCGTTCATTTCACTTTGGCAGCTGAGGTAGATGGTTCTGTAGTTAAACTAAAGAATTTGTAAACCAAAGAATTTGTAGAGACAAATTCTTTGGTTAAACCATCGGAACTAGTCCCGCTAAATTTACAAATATAACGCTGATTCTTGTTGTTTCACTTCTCCAATAATTGGTAAAATTGTATAAATTATTAAATATGTTATTTAAATAGTCGGAAATACAATTTTTTTATAAATATATAATTTAAAAGAAAATGCATACTAATAATATTGTAATACTTCGAATTTAAGCCGCACTTTTTATTCAGATTTTTAAGATATAAAGTTAG
Organism: Stegodyphus mimosarum; assembly: GCA_000611955.2. Classification (NCBI taxonomy): domain Eukaryota; kingdom Metazoa; phylum Arthropoda; class Arachnida; order Araneae; family Eresidae; genus Stegodyphus; species Stegodyphus mimosarum. The sequence goes on along the minus strand of KK119068.1, from coordinate 95,447 downwards.
GGAGTGGCTTATGATCAACTTTATAAGATAACTACTTTAACATATCCTTTCTTCTGATCTCCCATTGGTCAAAAACTGGGTTTTAAAATAATTAAGAACCTTAAAATAAAAATTATTGTTGTAAACTTGTTTTTATTTCATTTTATTTTTAAAATTTTTAATTATTTATTGGCCCAAAGGGGAGTTAGCTTAGAAGGACTATAGTCTCGAAATGGCATTTTGCTTCGAATCACTAAAGCGCTTTTCAAATTGTTGCCACCAAATGTTATCGCCCTGTATTACATTTAAAGAACTTAAATAATGAGGAATCTGCATGTATATATACATGTTTCTTGCAGTGTGTGGGAAGGAGAAAAAGGTACCTACAGACATCAACTTTTGAATAACGTAGTCCTCCACCTGAGCACCTACAAGGTCGGGTATGAATATGACCACCTCGAAGGCCAAATTTTGAGTTTCGGATTACCTTTATTATTTATTTCATATTTTGTAAAAAGTTAACGAATTTTTGATCGAAAAACTCAACGATTTCAAAGCTAGCAGTGGCAATATTGTACGGAATAAAATACTTTTATCTCCAGCTCGAGACTATCTATCGGAAATTCTAAAGATATGCTGTTTATCAATATTTTTAGCTGAAAAGGGCGTTAGCCCAATTGCTCTCGAAACGTGTAATATAAAACCTTAAAGTTTCAGATTAAAAAAAATAATACACAGTCTATTATTTTTCATGAGACCATCTGACAAAAGCCAGAATAACCACCTTTCGAAGACCGCAGAATACATGTACGTGCAGGCCATGTAAACAGACTGACTGCATGACTGGTTTTCATGTTTTTCTTAATATGTAATATGTATACGAGGCAACTCTCTTTAAAAAGTCCTCTACGAAGGCATATGGCGCGAACAACTCGATCGAGATGGTCCCACAGATGCTCGATTGGGTTTAAGTCAGGTGAGTTTGCTGGCCAGGGGAGGACGGTAAACTCATCCTGGTGCTCTTCGAACCACGCACGTACACTGGCAGCTGTATGGCACCTCGCATTGTCCTGCTGGAAGATGCCATCATCCTGAGGAAAAACAATGCGCATGTAGGGGTGAACATGGTCCGCAAGGACAGATGCGTACTTGTATTGATCCATTGTGCCTTCCACAATGATCAGTGAACCTAGAGAATGCCAGGAAAACATTCCCCAGACCATAATGCTCCCGCCTCCAGCTTGGACCGTTCCGGCAATGGTTGCAGGGTGGTTCCTTTCAGAGGTTTCACGCCTTATACGCCAACGTCCATCTGTCCGATGGAGCATAAAACGCGATTCATCCGAAAACGCAACCTGTCGCCACTCAGTGGACGTCCAGCTGCTGTACTGGCGTGCAAATTCTAGCCTTCGCCGTCGATGAACAGCAGTCAGCATAGGTGCACGAACCAGGCGTCTGCTTCGGAGGCCCAGACGCAGCAATGTTCGCTGAATAGTACTTTGGGAGACACTTTTGGTAGCCCCTTGGTTCATTTTGGTGGTCAGTTGCTCAACGGTAGCCCGTCTATCTGCCCGAACGCATCTCCGCAACCGTCGTTCGCCTCTGTCATCTATGGCCCGTGGTGCACCACATTTGCCACGTCGCTGATTTTGGACAGTCCCATTTTGCCATGCACGGTACACTTTTACCACGGCGGCACGCGAACAGTTCACAAACTCAGCCGTTTCGGAAATGCTTCCACCCTTGGCCCGAAAGCCAATGATCATGCCCTTTTGGAAGTCGGATAAATCGCTTCGTTTCTGCATTACGCCAACGATTGAAATGTTTTCCGAAGCCCTCACACACCCTTTATATACGCTCAACTGCACTGTACTGCCACCTGCCTTCTGTGATTGGTTATTTAACTCTGACATGGAAAGTACGTGGTGGTCACATTAATGTGACTGGACTGTGTAATACGTATTATTTTTCCTTAATTTACAATATGCCTTGCCTGTGGCCGCGTGGTTAAAGACCGCAGAATACATGTAGTTCGCATCCATGTAAACAGACTGACTGCATGACTGGTTTTCATGTTTTTCTTAATATGTAATATGTATACGAGGCAACTCTCTTTAAAAAGTCCTCTACGAAGGCATCCCTATTCTTAAACAAATAGCTCTCACGTGGTTTATCTTAGTTAAGTAAACTAGCCTAATCTTTCCAATTTTAAAATCCTACTGGGTTTTAAATTTAAGGACAGCTACTTTTTATATATATATATATTTTTCAGTCTTAAAATCCTGTTTGAAGAACTGATTAAATAACAAATTTAAAACATTTTATGTAATTTCACTGTAAAAACTCGGAAATATTTTCTTTATACTGTTCAAAATCTGGAGTTTAAAGAACATGAAATATCGTTTGCTATTTTTTATAATTAATCATTTACTTGGCATCAGATTTGTATCATTGCAGCTTTTATACCATCAATATTGCTTTTTAAAAATATGCATTTCATTTAGTTAGAGAAGTCTGAAATCAGTATTATGGATACTTGTCTGACTTGTTTTACATGTACTTGTAAACTAATATTCCAAATTTTAGTACCTGAATTTCTCGGATTTTCATAGATGAAGAATAATAAGAAAGAAAAACTTTTATTTAATATCTAAAGGTTATTTGAAGCTCCGTTTTATGAAAAGTACATTTAAGAACACAGTTTTTAAAACTATATAAATGAAACTTGGGAAGCAAAGTACAAAATTAAAACTCTGAAGTCTTAAAATTTATTTTTTTAATTTGACAAAATACATTTAGGTAGCAATTCAGATTTTTCACATTTTTCAAATAAGTGCAAATGCAGTGGAAAAATATACTTCTGGAGTTGTAATAATTAAACACTAATCATAAAATGAAAAATTCTATCAATCAATAGTAGGTCTCTGGATCGAAACCCTAAAACATGGCATTCAGGGCCACTACAATATGATAATGGTGATCCAAATTGATTAAAATAGGTATAAGACACATTATGTATATATAAAATCTATTTATCTGCCTGCCTTCCTCTCTCTCTATCTTTTTCTCTCTACATATGCATCTATCTATCTATCTCTTTCTTTCTCCCTACATATGCATCTCTCTAGCTATCTATCTCTTTCTCTTTACATATGCACCCACACACACACACACATGTATATGTATATGTATGCTGCATTTTACTGGAACTAGCATATGCATGTAGGAAACGCGAAATTGTTTACTCTAGAGCTTTCAGCGCAGACTTTTTTTTTTTTTTTTT
>KK119068.1:45795-92108 GCA_000611955.2 Stegodyphus mimosarum | reverse complement strand
CTTTTTTTTTTTTTTTTGCGAGTTAAAAGATATAAAAGATATTGATATCTTTCGTATCCGATGCAGTTTGTAACTATTAATCATTAAATAAAAGAAGAGATTATTTAATTCTCCGAATTTTACTCAATTCGAATTATATTTATTCCTCATTCTTTTTCTGTATTAATTTTTTTCCAGCTTTGTGTTGCTCTTAGTAGTGTATACGCAGTATATGAACATCTTCACGATACCAGTGAAAAAATCAAAGAAATTCTGAAATCTTTAGATTCCACCTGTGAATTTCCTGTTATAAAGCCCATGATTATGGTTGAGAATGATTTGCAGATTGCTGTATCTTATATTTTCCTTTCAATTTTGAAAGCAGTAAGTATTTGGTTTTAAAATTCACTTTACTTTAGGTACAGGATATGAAATTATTCATTTATAAAGCACGAAAATAATGTATTACTGTAAATAAATATTTGTCCTAAGACTGCGTACGTATCAGAAAAATTTCTTCGTGGAAATCGTAAAATATATCGCTGTAGGATCAATGGAAATGCTTGCTTCTTAGCCTGCAAATAATCCTTTTAAACTGTTGTTGTGATATATATCCTCTAAAAAATAACGTTTTACAAAATCAAAATGTAAAAATAAAATTACACAAATGTACACCATGTGGAGAAAAGATCTTTCAGTTACAATGTAATTATGGTTATAAATCGTGCAATTACAGTTAATTTAATTACAGTGTTCTGACTAATTACAGTTAATTCAATTACAGTTTCTGACGAAATTCAGCATCTTCATTTCATATCTCGAAAGTGCTACTTAGAATGTATATTCGATTTACACATATCGTTCTTCTAACGGAAGTACTTTGATATAAAATAGGACTTTTCTGAAGCTACATGTTGATTTTTTTCCATAGTTCGATTCTATGACTCAAATTTTGCCCGGTGAGAAATTTAATGAGTAATTCAAGAATTTATCTCGGCGCACGTTTTCACTTTGTGCTCAGAATAATTCACTTTGCGAACTTTTCAGTTTATGACAAACTACACACACTGGCCAATAAATTAGAAACTTTGAGATTTTCATCTAGGAATGAAGTATGCAAATTTTTTTATGATGTGAGTTACAAGTGCTTAGAATGCTAGTATAAGTAAGGTGTAAGAGCGCATTTCACGATGCATGAAGTAAAATGGGAAAAACGACAGATCTTTCACTATTTTAAAAAGGGCTTATTGTTGGTGCCCGTTTAACAGGAGCGTCGATTTTGAAGACAACAAATCTCACTGGGTTCTCAAAAGCAGCCATATCAAAGGTTTTCAAAATGGAATCAGAACCCACAGTCCTTCTTTAGAATATGCTCTGATGATGAACTGCGGTTCCAGCACAGTTTTCGAAAGAGTGATCAGCTTCGTCTGCGACAAATTGTACGGCAGAACAGGGAGTCTATTCCCTTCAACTGATACAGATCGTCAACCAGGGCTCTTCTCAACAGATTTCAGCGCGAACCATTCGTAGAGAATTGCAGAAGATAGGAATGCATAGTCGGGCGCCTATGAGAAAAACACTCATTTCTGCCTGACATGCAAGAACTCGTATGCAGTGGTGTCAGTGAAGAAGACACTGGACATCTGAGGATTGGAAACGAGTAATGTGTTCAGCTGAAACACGCTACACCTTATTTTGCCCTGACGGAAGACGTCGAATTTGGCGAGAACCCCATAAATCCATCTTGTCTTACTCGCACTGTGCAAGGGTCTGGTGGGAGTATCATGATATAGAAATTGTTCTGCTGGAATGGAAGTGGTGCCCTAGTATTCCTCGAGGGTAAGCAAACAGCCATGAGAAACCTAGATATAATGGCAGATCAAGTGCACCCTGCAATGTTGCATTTTTACCCTGATGGCGATGGATACTTCATAGACGATAATGCAACCATACATTGTTCCAGAAGTGTTCAAAATTGATTCACTGAACATTAGTCTGGCTTCTAACACCTTCCTTAGCCACCGCATAAACCGCATCTTAACCTCATAGAAATGTATGGGATATGGTGGGAAGACACATTCGATAGCATACTCCTCTTCCATCTAATTTACAAGATCTAAAAAGCTGCATGGCAAATGCGTGGCGTTCTCTGGACGTAGATGCACTCCAGAAGCATGTAGACTTGATGCCCAAACGAATCGGAGCATATATCCGTGCAAAAGGTGGTTTAATAAAATATTGATCTTGGCTAGTGTGTGTATTTCGCTTTCCCTTTCATTCTGCAAAAGCGAGGGAAAACGCATCGTTTTTCTTTCTTGCATATATTTTTACTTTGCAATATATTTTTAATCACATTTCTTATTTTAAATTTTCTTCTTTTAGAATTTCATTTTCATTGTTTGAGTTACATAGTTGAGTTATAATTTTTAAAATAATTATTTTAAAAATATATATTTATTCTTTCGAATTCTGTACTTAAAGAATACTTACTTCTGCACTTACTTGTTAATAAGAATGCTTTGAGAATTTGATTTTATTTATTTTAATTTCTTTTATTCGAAAAAAACCTTTGTGACTCAGTATACGTCACGATGCATTTGAAAAGTAGATATATTAAAAAAGAAAATACAGTAAAGACTAATTAATATATCTTTCAATGGGCCATTCAGGAAAGATTTATAAATGAGAAAGGTGTATAATCGACGTTTTAATTTAGGATGAGATGCATATATTGCTTTACACAGTTTATCGTTGCTACCGTTTTACATATCATTACATTTTAAAAACTTACTGAAAAGTTTTAGAATAAGGTTAAATATTTCATTTTTTAAATTTCAAGTATCAAATAGTGTAACATAAAAATAATATGCAAAACATTATTTTAGTCTTTTTAACACCCTGTCGACATTTTTGAGGCATTCTACAAATATATTCTCAGTCATCCACATGTTTTTATTCGTTGTATATCATAATCACTTCTGAAACATCTTGGTTTTTGGTCAGAGAAATACTCAAGCGAATAATGATCCTTTAGAGGCTAGGCGTTTTTTAGGCAGGAGATGAAAGAGTAGACTGCTTTCATGAATTATGAAAAGGGCTTTAGCTGACATTCGTGTATTTCTTTGGATAAAATCTTGAATCTTCAGAAAATATGTCAGAGACTTCTTTAAATTTTTTTTTCATAATATGTTATAACATTCTATGACGTAATTTAAATTTATACATAACTTGGTAGAAAAAATAGTCGCCACCAATATTATTTCTTCTGTCTTTCTATTAACATAGGCGATTAGATGAATATTTGGTGCTCTGCACTGAGTGAAAAACCAGCAAAATATGGTTTGAATGTCGAAATATTAGCCTTGAGCACACAACTTCTTTGAATCGGATTTTTCGTATATTTTTGTTTTTTCTCCAATTTCCTTCTTTCAGAAATATTTGTTTTCAGTATTGACACAACAGTAATCAGTTTTTTTCCTGACAGTTATATTTCCATAAATCTTGTATTCTAGTCACATTCTCTTAAAATTTCATTTATGTCTTTCAGGGAGACCCCTTTTTGTTTTCTGGACTTTGTAGTTGAAAATTAAGTTTAAAGCAAGTCCCATAGGATAAAAAGTTGAATTGAAACCTGCTTCCTAAATGATAGAGAAACAAAGCATCTCCCAAATGTTTCTGCTCAACTGAATCCAGCCTTATTCTATCCCACCTAATAATCTAAAAATTGGGTGCTGCAAATAAATATTAATAATTTTTAAAATCAGTTACTGTCGTATTAAAGAGCATATTTTTAAATTATCGCTAATAGTATCAAGAAAAACTGGCTATGTAAATATTCTTTTTAAGATGCTTACTGTAAAACTTTATGTTTCATAAATGTAACTAAACGCTGGGGTATGATCAAAAGTATTATTTTGTTAAACACTTAACTTGAAACTATGTGCTACAAAATAAATATACCGTGCATAGAAAATTTGCTTTTATAATAAAAATCGAAGAGTCAGTCCAAATATAGTCAGATTACAATAAACCAAAATTAAAGGAACACACCCATTTAGCAATAAAAATAAAATTTTGAATTAGTAATCAGTTTCGACTATATTTGGATATTCACTTTTACCTTCAAATTCCTAGATCCAAAAAATCATTCATTCGAAAATTTCGACTTACTGAAAGTCAATTAATCAAAGTTTTAGTGTATTGCGTGGTTTCACCTTTGTATTTCACAGTTCAATATTCGAAAACCCCTAACACTGATAAGCGAATAATCGCTTAAGTGTGTGAACAGAGACGTAAGACTCAAGAAAAGTTAACTACCCTTTATTTCTTAAAATAAATATGACACAGTCAGCTCCTAACTCGGAGCGTATAGCAAAGCCTCCACATGGGCTTGAACTCAAATTAATATGAAATTAAACTTTACTAAAGCTTAACTAAAAGATATAGTCGAAGCTATCAAGATTCTAAGTAGTTGGCCCCTAAATCTCAATTAAGTCGGCGAAGCTAATCAAGGTCCTAAAATACGGCCGAGCGTAGCAATAGCTTAGAGAGAGAAATAACCAAAGGCAAACGCCGCTCCCGCGTTTCTGAAAATACATTCTGGTAGAAAATTGTAACCTGAAGTTAGAAGGGTTAAGAAAAAAACTTAAAATAACTGTTACAAAATTAGGATAAATCTCACATTATCTTCACAGTATAGCAATAAAGTGGTAGAGCGTATTAAGAGAAGAAATACTGAAGAGCGTACATTGACGTAAATTTTTATCTTAATGTAAATGCGACAGTTTTAATGCAAATGTTACACAGAAGGCTTCTAGAATTTTGTTTTTGCCACGTTCTGCAAGAATAGATGTCAGAAAAAAACCCCTTCCATGTCAATTTCCATTTGAGAATCAACTTCAGTTTTCGGGAATTGAAAATAATCGCTAGGAGACAAGTCTGCAGATCATACGAACTGACTTACTACACAAACTCACAAACTTACTTTCGCACAGAAGCCGTTTTACGAAGTGTTTGTTGAGGGAAGATACATTATGTGATACAAAGCATTTGGAATAGCGGTTTCCGATTGAATAACTAAAAATCAACTGCTTAATTCTCAATTATTTACGTCAACTTACAAGCCATGCGTTTAAAACTGCAGAATTACACTGGTTATCATAAATTAAGGAAAAATCACAAAAATCAAGATTACTGAAAAAGTTACATGTAGAATTTTATGAAACATACCCACAATATACAACACATAGTAAGGTATCAAATAACATAAAAAGAAATTACCAGACAAAATTATGGTAGCACACGTATTACTATATGTATAAAATAAACAAATCGAAGATGTCAGTTTTCTATAGGAAAAGTGCCTTCAATATGGAATATGATCGCCTCTAGAAGCAATACAGCACATACAGCGATGTGTTATGTTTTCAAGTATGCGATCTATCAGTTCCATAGGAAGAGAGAGCCATTGCTCTCGCAAAGCAGTTGCAAGCGCGACAAGAGTCTGAGGGGACGGATTGAGAGCAGCTAGGTGTCACCCTAAAGCATCCCAAACGTGCTCGATAGGATTCAAGTCCGGGAATAGAGCTGGCCACTCCATGCGCATAATTGCTTCCTGTTAAAGATAATCATCTACGATGCGAGCCCTGTGTGGTCTTGCGTTGTCGTCCTGTAACAGGAAAGTATCACCTATTGGCCCGGCATATGGACACACATAACCATCAAGGATGTCATCTCTATAAACCTGAGCATTCACGGTTACCCTTGGAAAGACATGGAGGTCAATGCGCCCACCCAAAGAGATGCCACTCGAAATACAGACACTGCTTCTTCGGTATGCATCTCTTTCACGGATGTTTGACGTATGATAACTTGTTCCAGGTTCTCTCTATATCAAATAATGCCTACTATCTAGACTAAACCTGCATTCATCCGTAAAGAGGGCAGCTGTCCATTGATCAGGCGTCCAGTGGACATGCTGTCGTGCCCACTGCAAGCGGTCCCTCCTATGGCGTGACGTGAGCGGCACCCAAATGGCTGGTCGCCTCGCATACAAACCACCTTCGTGAAGCCTTTTACGCACAGTTGACGTTGACACCAACCTTCCTGTGGCTGCAGCAAGGGAGGATCTAAGAAGGAGCGGTTCTATTCCTGCTTGCACATAATGCCAAATACCGGTGATCGGCGCTCGTCGTAGCAGTTGCCCGTCCTTGGCTGAACCTCCTAGATGCCGAATCTGTGGTTTGAAATTGCCTCCAAAGTCTATGAACCACAGGACTCAAATTTAGCCATCTGGCCACTTCTGTTTGCCTTTAGTCTCCTAATGGCTCTCCATCGCAATTCTGCAGACAAATGATGCCTGGAGATCATTGTTACGAATTGATTATCTCAGATTTTCATGTCACTATGAAATATGTGGGCTTGCTCTCAAACATGGACTTTTATGCTCCTCGCAGATGACATATTCCGAGTGCAGCGCCACTAATTTGCACATTGCAGTTTTACTCAGCTACTCTTACTTGGCAACATATTCAAATTTTACGTGTTTTGGCTTAATTTTGAAGGAGTTATCGCTATTTTTGTGATTTTTCCTTAATTTATTATAACCAGTGTTATATTCAAGTATTCGCCTACTCCTGGTAGTTTCAGCTAAACGGTTCGGCTAAATTTTCGTAGTGTCGTCTTGCGTAGCATAAATACAGAATAGCTTTCCTTCGAAAGTCCTCTATGAAAGCATCCTATTCTTTAGGCAGAGAGGTCTTGTGGGCTTCTTCATATTCAAATAACCTAACCCAATTTAACCTAAGATAACTCTTGTTGCTTTGGCATATTCAAATAACCTAATGTAACCTATCCTAAGATAATGCAGCCAAATTTTGCAAAAGAAGATAGAAGCATACATTTTGAAAAGTTTAGTTTAATTTAATTTAAACATCAAAACAATGTCATATTTTTGAATAAGTCTGGATTTTAAAAATATTTCAAATTTGAATATAATTAGTTCATGTATTTACTAACTATCTATACATATCTATACGAATCTTAGTTCTTTGAACTCACTTGTTGCATCTGTTTGGATCTAGCCATAAAAAAGATGTGCAGGTTTTTTACTTTACATTTTCATGTAATGCTTCAATTATATATTGATATATTGACATTCACTCCAGAGTATCAGTTCAGAAGCTAACACCAGTATTAAAAAAATATTTCTGAGTATTTACTGTTATAAATTCTCCCGTAAATAATGTATTGTGATAGCTATGGTAAATTACAATTTATTTAAGTTTTTTAAAATTATACAACAAAGCTTTTAAATTAGTGACATTGTAAAACAAGTTTAATTTAGTTTCATTAATCGATATAATTTCAGCTCATGAAACACTAAAATTTTATTTAGTATACTTTTGACACAGAGAATTTTGTATTTTACAAAATTGAATCATTTTAATAAATCAGTCTTTTTTTAATTTTGTTATCAAAGCAGCTTTCTCGGTTTTAGAAAATTCGATTTAAACAGAGTTACACTAAACACAGTAGACTATAATATGGCGAAGGTAAAAATTTACAAACATAAAAAAATGAAAAAAATACATTTAAAATTTCAGAAATATTCCTTATGATTTAAAAAGTCGCTCTCCTTATATTATCAATAAATATTTACTACGCATTGTTAGTAAACATGAGAATAATTCCATCTAAATAATTCTCAATCCAAATTTATTTATAAATTTAAGGTTAAAACTATCTGTGGTAATTCATTTAAAATTGTAGCAAAGTGCTTAGACCGCATTTGGAGTGATTATTGCTTATAGCCAAAATGCCAAATTTGCAAACCCGCCACCATATTAATTCAGATATATCTTCAGAAATTTTGCAGGTATTCCTAGAAATATATCTGCTTTATGTTAAAACTTCTATAGATTATAATTCAATTTTTTTCCGGAAAATTTATAAAAATTACTTAAGAATACAAATTTTTAAAAGTAAATCAGAAAAAATACGTGAAGTTTATTCGAAATGAACATAAATTTGAAATGATGAACGAAGAAATCAAATACGTTCAATTAAAATGAGATGTTATTAAATATATACCAAACTGAATTCACACTGCAGAGAGAAAAATTTGAGTGCTAATATAAAAAAATTTGCTGCGGAGATTTTTACAAGATTGTCACTTTTGTATAATTTGAAGATTAGAATAGAAATCTGAAAAAAAATAGGCAATCATTCAAGTCTGATTTTGGGTCAAAATACCTATGTTAGAAAAAAGCTATATATAAACCTAATATGCATCCTTAATTGCTCTTTTGAGACCTGCAAACCGCAAGATGAATTTCGTCAATCGTCTGGATAGAATGGAAGGTATAGAACCTTTTTTTTTTTTTAAAGAGTCGGAAGCAGAGAGACTATTTCTCTTTTTCATTATATTTTGCAACAGAAGTTGAGGAACAAATAGGTTTTAGGTGCTAGCACTTAAGATAAAAAAAGATATAAGTATAAAATTTAGTGCAGGTCTAAATACAGCAATAATTTATTTGGCTTCGAAGCATTTCTATTGATTTTGAAGAAAGAATGTGAAGTATCGTTTAACAAAAATCCTATAAATAATGAAAAAAAAATTAGCAAATACTTTTTCTAAAAGTACAGAGAAAAAATACTAATGTAAAAAATGTTTAGCTTCAGATACAAATGAAAGCTTAATACTCATTCTCCGTGGTACCAATTAAGCCATCGGGCATTGTTGATGCACAGTTTGGTTCTCATTGCAGTTCATTTAGTACTCTTGGATGAAGAAAAGGACACCTACTGTCTTTCTAATTGGCTCTATTCTGTCCATTGAGACAAAAGAAAAAGTCTGATGTGTGGACAATATGACTTTCTTGTAAGGAATATTAAATTATACGCACTTTTTGCTCCATTTCATTTAAACTTATTTCCTCGAATTTCATTAGAGATATATTTCTCATTCAATTACTTCTGTTCTCAATTCGCAGCAAGGCAAAAATACATAAAACCTCAAAATATCTTTACTAAAAATTGAAAAATGTACTAAAAAAAATAAAACACCAAATACAGTTAAAACAATCAAAAAACATTTTTTTACAATTAAAATTAGAGTTTTTAAGCAAAACAAAAAAGAAAAGCAATTCGTTGAGCAGGCAACAAGGCAGATTTTTCGGTGTACAAAAATGACAGTTTAATTTTGGTCCCACTCGGCAAAAGACGCTGAAGGTTCGGAAACTGAATTCACTATACTGCTAAGTTTCAAATATAAACAAATATGGCTGCTATGGTAAACAAACTTTAGACTTAGCTGCCCTTAAACAACTTTTAAATTGTTGATAATCCTACGACTATTGCATGCAAATTAACTAAGGCATAAAGTCCTTAACCAAAAAATGAGAACAACATAATTCAATCATTTGTAATGCAAAAAATGCGCAATTTACCAACATGTAAGAATAAAAAGAACTGAGCTCACTGAGCCGAGTAACAGAGTGGGTATATATATATATATATTTATATACTTTTGGTGAGGCCGATTGCAACCAAAAAGAGAGCTGCGCAACTACATGTTATAGCAGTCCTATATACAAAATTTAACTTTCTGAGGCTACTCGTTTTTGCTACTCGTTAGTTATGCGAAATATATACATGCATATATACGGACAGATGCCACGAAAAATATCTTCTGAATCCGTTTTAAATCAGTTTTTTAATTCGTTTGGAAAAAGAGAGTCCTTTATTCTGTCCTTACGTACAGATCTCACGCAAAAACATCGTTAAATTGCAAGCGATAGCGGTCAAAAAGGATATTTTTGTTTAAATATAACACCCAGAATTTTTCGAGATTACAAAGGAAGGGAAGAGGAAAAAAACTTCATTAGATGGCTAGTGGGCAATTTTAACAAAAGAAAGAATGAAATCTACAGAATATTTTTTAGGGTTGTATACTAAATGCGGAATAAATCCTGAATGCATATGGACGAAAATTTAGCCTAATTTTAACATAATATTAATTTTAAGACATTAAAAAAGTCAATAGAATGTAATGTAACATGGTAACACAAAATAAACAAATATAACTATAAAATGTGATTGATTGATTGTTATGATACAAAATTACTACAAATACTCAAAACAAAAAACCACAATATTCTGAAACAAAAAATTAAGATGTGCCTTATTCTAAAAAAATACTCAATACTTTCCTTACTCAGTTGTTTATATGCTGGAATTTTGTTTGTAGGAGTTTGAAAAATGGTTTATTAAAAAGAATAAAAAATTTTTTGAAAATATTTCAGAAATATAATGCGTTAAAGTTAAGAAAGTGAAAGTGATGGAAACGGATATATTTCTGCTTTTTATATTAGATTCTAAAAAATAAATTGTTCTAAAATCATTTAAAGGATTAATTGAAGTCACTATAAATTCTTAAATTCAGAAATATTATAAAATAAATGCTATATTTACAATGGCCAGTTATAGTGTTACCCTTTACATTATAAGTAATATTTTATTCATTGAATGCCTTTTTTCCCCTACAGTTTGATGAAAGACTGAGAAAGCTTGTCAAGGAGATGGTTAGAAGCAGCATAGATATTTTAAAATCCCCTGTAAGAAGAAAATATAAATTACGTCTTTACTTCTAAGAATTTTCTGCTCTTAAAATAACTACTAATAAATTATCCATTTAAAGATTAAATATTTATATAATATATTAATCATCTTTATATAATTAATCAGCTTACTTGTTAAGAGTTACAATGCTTATTTCTTAAAGTAATCACAGAGATAATTTGTAGAACTAGATAATTATCAAGGAAAATAACATTGAGGTAAAAACATTATTTGCCAAACCTGGACACAAATATATGTGTGTGTGTGTGTGTGTGTGTGTGTGTGTGTGTGTGGGCGTGTGTGCGCGTGTGTGCGCGTGTGCGCGCGTGTGTGTGCGTGTGTGTGCGTGTGTGTGTGTGTGTGTGTGTGTGTGCGCGTGTGTGCGTGTAAGAGAAAAAATATGTAAATCAGCTTTATAATTTAATTTAGCAACAGCCTCTTAATTCCTCATTTTTAATTTGTGTATTTCCTCTATGTATTCTAAAAATAGTAATAACGTTTCTGGACTGCGTCATTTCTAGATTAATCCATCTTTTATGATTTGCGTAACCCTTATGACGTAGCTAATTCGGTACTTGAATTCAAAATTTCGAGAACTGAACCTTTCTCTTAACAAACAACCTAAACCCAAACCTTCTTTTCGAACCTCCACACTGGATAATTGCGCACTTTTGCTTCTCTCTGTCTTCACGTTAAGACGCTATTTCGCACTTCTTTCTTCCTATCGCAGCAGTATCAAAAATGTAAATATTCATGAACAGGCACGATTAAGGCGGCAAATACATCGCTGACGAAAACGTCGCGGAGAAAACATCGCAAGACGAAAAATAAAGCGGTTCAAAAACTTCGCAGTTTAAAACCGTCATCGTCGAAAATATCGTGATAAAAAATAAAGCACCTACAAAAGCCCGCATGACGACAATGCCGCATGCAAGCGCTTTCAAGCTTTATAATTTCGCATATCCGTATAGTGATTTGTGAGAGCAAGAGGGAATGAAGAATGTTTTTATGTTTATATTTTATATTTTCGAATTATACATTTTTTGCTGATAAAATAAGAAGGAAATTTAAGCATTCAAAGACTGAAACTGAGTAGAAAAATAATTCTAGGCATATCAGTTAATAGGATTTTAAACTTTTATAGTTAACTAACAAAGGTTATTAAACAATGACTTTTTATAAAGTTACATTGGCAATTTTTCAAGAAAAACATAGTCTAAAAAAATTAGAAAAAGGAACATGAGTAATTGCATGTTACCTTTATTAAAATTCTTTAATTAATTATCATCTAATAAAATTATGTTAATTGCTATAAGTAGTATTAATTTTCTACCCATTTTCAGTTTTTAAATGTTTAAGTATCCGTCTGAATTCTTCAAAAAAAGTTTATTATTTAGTTAAAAAATATAAAAGTAAAAAAATTTCCTTGTTCCATTTTGCGGGCGCAAATCTTTATGTGAATATCCATACAAGCTTTTAAAGCTTGAAAAACATATGTCTGCGATGTTATCGTCATGCGATGATTTGCAGACTTTTTATTTTTTACCACGATATTTTCGACGACGATGTTTTTAAACTGCAAGTTTTTGAATCGCTTTATTTTCAACGACGATGTTTTAGAACAGCGATTGTCGTGGATTGTCGATGATTTAGAACAGTCGATTGTTTTAGAACAGCGAACACCTTGTTTTCTTTTCTCCCACGATGTTATAATTTTCTCCCACGATATCTCCCACGATGTTTAGTGTTTGTTTTCAATGTAACACTGATTGAATATGAACTGATAAAAATGGATGATTTAAATTTTTTCGATAATTTCTAAAGTCACCGAAATCTGTTAATTTAACTTAATAATTTTAATGCAGTAATATTTCTACTGGAGTTTTTTCATAGAATTTCGTGTTTCTGAAAATGAGAGATTGCTTTACTGTGTCTCAAAATAATTGTTATCTGTGCAAATAAAGATGTAGGTTTCCTTCAGTTGTTAATTAATAATATTAATATTGTTGTTAATATTGTTATTATTCTAAATTATTTCAAATATTTTGAAATATTTTGTGTAAATTAATATTTTAAAAATTTACTTATAAATTCTATTGAATTTTTTACATTGTAAATGTTATTAACTATTAAAGCCAAAAATCTGGAAATTAAATATTTAGTTAACGGGTAAGAAGGAATGCAAATAGGATGGAATGGAATGTAAATTTTATGAATTTTGGGTAGAGCGCACAGTGTGGCATAATTTTCTAAAGGTAAGCGAATTTTATCAGTCCGAAAGATATTTCTTCGTCTTGCGTTAATTTGCGTCTTGCGTTGATTTCTTCGTCTTGCGTCTTGCGGATTCTTTTCGTCTTGCGTTGTTTTCTCCTCGACATTTTCGTCCGCGATGTTTTCGCCTGCAACCGCTAAGTTTACTGTTCATTACGTATTCAACATACTACGTTCTACGCCATCAAGTCTGTTACGTCTGTCTTCGAGTGTCTAACTATAACTATGCAGTAAAGCCTCTCCAAGTTATAACGCAGATAACTATCGCCAATCCATTACAGCTTTACAATCCTATTATATATATATATATATATATTTGTAATTGGATGTGGAAATTGTGGATGTGGAAATTGTGGATGTGTAAAATGGAAACTTTTTGTTTTCCATTTGGTATTTTTCTTTGCGTTTTACTAGTTCAATATGTTACGCGGAGAGAATGGGTTTGGTCTTCAAATATTTAATGCCGCATTTTCTTTTTCGTTTCCGATTTGTGAGATTTTAATTTATATCTATATAGCATCTTAATTTGGTATTAATTTGGAATCTTAATTTGGCCTAATCTTTAATTTCGGTAATTTTTCTAAAAACAGTAATAACTTTCCCGGACTGCTTCTAGATCAATCTGTCACATGCGTAACGCTGATGACGTAGCTAATTTGCAACCTGAACTCAAAATTTCTAGAACTGAAATCTTACTAGCCTAAACCAGAACCTTCTCTTGGTAAGCTTTCATCCTGGATAATTGCGCACTTCGGTTCTACCTCTGCTGTCGCTTAGACGTGATTTCGTTGTGCTCTCTTTCTATCGCAATAGTATCAAAAATGTAAATATTCTGGAAATAGGCGCGGTTAGAGTGCCAAGTGAATTGTGGATACAAATCTCAGTTGAAATAAAAAGCATATTTAATTTTTCTGCATATTTAATTTAATTTTAAAATTTGGATCTACGATCTATCTTCTCTACGTTCTATACCATCAACATTTGCTACGTAGTTTTCTATTATTGTTCATTATACACCCATACACACATATGTTAATTTTCATTCCGACCTTTTACTTCAGTTTATATATATATATATAAATGATAACTGCAGTCATATTAAGTGGCATTTAATGTACTATACCAGCAAATACATGCAACTTATTTCAATTTTATTGAAAAAAAACCATATCACAGCTACTTTTTAGTAACTATATAAAAATATTTGAAGGCCTTAAGTTTATTCATCTCATATATCAGTCATTTAAAAATTTATTTTATGAAGATTTTTTCTGAAAATAGAGATAGTTTTACATTTAAATTGTTTTGAATTCAAACTTACTAATAATTTAAAAGATATTTTCTTCCATGTAAGTAATTTTGATTGCAACGAAAGACATATTTTTGTGTTCTTTTTGTATTACATATACTTTTCGATCACACAAAACCAAAACTTCTGTCATAAAATATTCTAATTAACTAAATAATGGGTCTTAATATAATTTAGTGTCCTAAATTCTAAAACATAGTTAACAGAATTCTTGCTTATGGAATTGTAAAAAAAAATTTAAATATATGTTTCAAAAGTGAGAGAAATGTTACAATTTTCTTTTAATTTGTGTGTAGTAATTATATAGGTATGGATATTATGCATTAGGCGACAATATTTAAACCATACATTTGAGATGAAAGAATGCAAGAAATTCATCAAAAATTAAATGATTATCAATTTAATGGAAATTTAAATATTTAAAAAGCAATGTAGTGTTTGTTTTCAGTGTAACACTGATTGAATATGAACTGAAAAAAATGAATGATTTAAATTTCTTTCGATAATTTCTAAAGTCACCGAAATCTGTTAATTTAACTTGATAATTTTAATGCAATAATATTTCTACTGGAGTTTTTTCACAGAATTTCGTGTTTCTGAAAATGAGAGATTGCTTTTCTGTGTCTCAAAATAATTGTTATCTGTGCAAATAAAGATGCAGGTTTCCTTCAGTTGTTAAATAATAATATTAATATTGTTTCAAATACATATTGTTATATTGTATTAAATCCTATGTAATTATATGTATTATATATATATACAATAGGGTTATATATATATATATGTGTGTGTGTGTGTGTGTGTGTGTGTGTGTAATACTATAACTTAAATCATGAAATGTCTGAAGTGATATGAAACCGTATGAAAAGAAGCAATCTTCAGTAATTATAGTAATTTGATTTGATTGCGGGAAACATACAAAGAAATTGTGATATTTTTAGGAAACAGCAGATTTGTGTAATTATGTAGATGAATCAATAGAAATGCTATATCTGAATATGAAATTGGAACCATTTTACATTTGTCTAAAGTACATGTGGCTTATTGTAGTGACAAATCTTAAAGATGGTCTCCGATATGGAAGGGTATGTTATTATTCTAAATTATTTCATCAAATACCGTAAATATTTTGTGTAAATTAATATTTTTAAAATTTGCTTATAAATTCTATTGAATTTTTGACATTGTAAATGTTAATTATTAAGGCCAAAAATCTGGAAATTAAATATTTAGTTAACGGGTAAGAAGGAATGCAAATAGGATGGAATGGAATGCAAATTTTATGAATTTTGGGTAGAGCGCACAGTGTGGCATAATTTTCTAAAGGTAAGCGAATTTTATGAGTCCGAAGGATATTTCTCTTAGAAATTTCATCATTGTCTTTTTTTATATAGTATTCTTATTCACCAATGTTCCAGTGGAAGGTGAGCTAAAATGGCTCGAAATCAGACTTGGAGAATTTCATTTCTCAAGTATCGAACGAAAATTTTCCTTACTCGATTTTGTCGGAAATGAGCACACTATGTTTTCCAAAAGTCTACTGCTGGACTGAGAAATTAGCTATGGAAAGCCTTCTCACTCGTTTTCTTATTGTAGTCTTAATATTTCTTATTATTTCTCGTTTTCTTATTTTACGTGCTGATACCAATATACATTATTATGAATCCAAATTATTTAAACTTCTCAGTGTAGTTCCGTTATATTGGCGATGGCTTAACATTATTTGGTGGTAATAAAAAAGAATTAAATAAAAACTCTGTTATTAATAAATTTCATTCGTCTTACTATTCAGTTCACTTTTGAACTTGTTCAAGTCCCTACATTTCCTTGACATCTTGTTCACAAGAAATATATCATATTTTAGTACTACTGTATATCGTAAATCTTCATCTTTTTGCACACCATCACATTTCAAATCCTGTCATTTAACTAAATGGAAACTGGATTCTTTTTATACCTTCTTTTCCGAGCACTCCAAGTCGGTTCTTGATGAAGAATTACGTAAGAGCAGCTGCTATTAATAGAAGCTTTTCACTTAATACTATTGACTATGTAGGGATTTTTTTTAAATAACCAGTTAAATTTAATTTTAAGTTACTTTCCTATAAGCCTTCCTTCCCCTGATTGTCAGTGCCATAATATTTAAATTTGGTAGCGCGCTTAAGAAATGTAAATTCTACCAGTGGGAGAAAAAGTTTAAATATTGACGTTCCAGTAGAGAGAGGGTCTGGGAAATCTCTGTGCGTGGTTATACGCAAGCTTCCGCTTAGTAGTTTTTGCTGGTTAGACGGAGTTTAATAGCTATTATCTTGCTGCTACTAGACTTCTCTACGCGCTGTAGGATACAGGATTGTATGAACCCTGTAGTTTAATTTTACTACTCGTGAATAGCCCCAATTTTGAGTTTGATTTTACTGTTTCAGTTACCGCCCAAGCAGAGGCGTAGTATGTTAGCGTCAAGATGACGCATTGTAAATAATTTAAAGAGTTTAATAAAGGGAAGTTTTAACCCTTCTTCGGTGCAGTCACTATTTCTCCAAATTCTACACAATAGATAGACAGTAGAACTTTACAACTAAATGGTTTAAAATTACATCTCAATATACTAAAAAGCACTTTTCTGTTTAAAAAGGTCATAGGAATTCTGTAGTCATTCCTTTCTTTCCGTCAGTTAACTACCGAATTTAAAGTATTTTATGGAAATTTCGTGTTTCATTCCTATTAATAAAATTCACACTTCCGTTGTTAAGGCACCCTATAGGTCTCAATCTAGATATGAACTCCTGGCGTGTAGTATTCCTTGTCCATGTGGTTTAATATACGTTAGTCAGACTACAAGAGCTTTGAAGTTTTGCTTTAAATAGCTTGAGACATATACTATGAGAAAAAAAAACATGTAAATCTTCTCTTGCCCATCATTGTTGGTAAAATAAAACCGCACTTTTTAATTTTTGCAGCCTAAATTATTCGAAACCCATCTTCTGTGGATGAATTCTTTTTTCTAGAGACGGTTCACATGCATAAATATCTTTTAGTTCTAGTAAATGATTCAAATTATATTTTGTCTTTACCTTAAGCTTTTAAGGAAATTATCGCATAGTTGTTTTAACTTTTTCCAACAGATGGCGCCAGTAGCTTTGCATCTTTCCTTAACTGGAATGTTCTGGAATTTCCTAGTCTGTTGTTAACGTGCTAGCAAGGTTTTATCCTCTGTTAGTTTCAGCCCTATAGTTGATGAAGGTTCTATTCAAACTATCGAAACTAGTTCTGCAAATTTATGAAACTTACTCTGATTCTTTTGTCCTTAGTATCTTTCATAATTTATTGTTAGAATGGCCCAAAATTTGGTATGCTTGTGTAATAAACTCAAACTAATTCAGACTTGAGAAATTCGCCTCAATTTTTCTGCTCCGTATTGCTTGCTTAATTCCAGTTCTATACAATTCAAATTTTCGAATAGTTTGAAGCTAGAGGAATTTCAAAAAATGTCAATGTTCACTGTAGAATATATTTATTCCTCAGAATCTTGCCTTTTCTTTAATAAGCCATATCGTTTTATTTGTTCAGTCATAGGCTACGACATTAATTCATAATTAAATTCCTAAAAGCTTCCTATATGCATACTATGGACTACGATTCGAATACTTTCGGACTACGATTCGAACCGTAATCTTTATCCACTAATGATATTCAAACAGCTTAGTTATTTAACTAAATATTTTTTTCCTTTTTTCATCAGCATCTGACATTAGGTGATCCTACTTCTTTTCATTATTAAGAACTACTTCATAACAACATTTTGAATTCTGTCAAGAAATTAACTTGATAATTTTTATTTCCTAAGGACAGACCTTTTCGTTTCAACAGCAATAGCAAAATCGAACCTACCTTTTCTTCTTGGGGTGAATGGCCATAAATCTGTTGAATTAGAACTAGAAAAGGTAATACAGAGGTAGAAGAGGCAACACAAAGACGAACGCTCTAATACATTGAAACAGAACATTAATAACAAGTTACAAAATTAGTCCTAACATTGAGTACATATTTTCATCATCGTTCCTTCATCTGTGACGTCTTCATAATTATAAATTAAGCAAAATTTTGCTAGCAAGACGTTGATGCTTCTCACACCCTATAATTCGTGCTAAGTTTCTAAAGCTCTGTTTTCAAGCCTTTTGATATTCGGGAACAATGAGTTGAAATACAACATCTTATTGTCCATATCTTAAAGGGGGTTGAACAACATGTCAGTTTTAGTTATGACTGTAGGGCAACCATACCTGCCTTGGCTTTCAGTTAGTTCTACATCTTCTATAACATTCTCCATGTTAACAACACAGTTCCCGTCTTTTGATAGGTCTAGTCACAACTCCTGCTTTAATTTTAATTTTGGTGGTTTTAGTCACTCGTTCTTTGATAATGTAGAGTGATAATATTCTTGCTAAAGGGCAATTATAGTCTTTTGAGATTATCAGTCTCCATTAAAATATTTCCAGCGTTAGGGACACAAACTTTGTTTTTGGCTGTTTGGTGTAGTTGCTTCAAGCATTCATTGTAAAACCTGACTCGAAGATCTTAGATTACTTTCTTCTGTAAACTAATCATTGTTTGAGATCCTTGATCAAAATCACTCATTCTACTTAAGCAATTTTGCTTCAAAAATAAATCAAGGGTTAATTGGTTTATGTCCTCTGAATCTTCACTGACATAGTTTAGATGCCAATCAGTCTGTCCCAAAATCCACCCCATCATGGAGCTTCTGGAGGAATGAAGTTCAAAGCAACAGAACAAACAGATACTTTTGATCTTTCATGATCGTCATTTTCAATAAATTTTCTATTTCTGTAAAGTTAATTGCATTGCCAGAATATACTACTAAACGTTGAATTTAATTAGCTACGAATCTCATAATTTCAGTAAAAAATTAAATCTTAATAGAGAAATCAGAAATTTTAAATGCGCTGTTCTTTAAAATATACAAATTATAATCAGAATATGTACCTTCTTGTTTTATTTCAGTAGCAACAGACCTGCCATAGCCGTTCCAATAATTTCAAAAGTGCAGGCATGTTCTTTCATGTGGTTCATCTTCAGGAAGAATTCCTGCAGGATTTTGAGGGGATTTAACTCTAAATCTTTGTCAAACAATACTAGTTTTGATTACTGCTTTTAAAGTTTGTTTGCTTTTCCGTACCAAGTAATTTTCTCTCAAAACCACCATAAGCGATTATATTCGACAATGTCCAAACTCTTGATGTTTAACTAAAATTAAGCACTTAATTACATGATGATCAGATGGCAGAATAATCGGGACTTTGAAATTCTCATCGTAATGAATATGAAGTCTCTGAATATGAGTTTTGTTTTAATTCTCCAAATTTCATCTCGGTCTGTAAAGGTTCGCTTTGATTTTAAAAGTTGAGTTATCTCACTGTGGAAAAAATTTTCTTGGACTTTTTTCAAAATCATTAAGTTCAGCTTCTTTTAATTCTTCTGCAAATAATTCTCCTGCTTACTTGATAGGTTTTTGAGAATTTCTATAAAATTTTTATACATTCAATTAGTTTTCCTCATTAACTATTTTCGTCAGGCAACAGATGATTATCTGGCCATTTAACACTGGAATGTTCCAGTCATGGCGATCCTTCGTGCCATTGTTTCTTCAGTAGGGCTTTTGCCGAGCAACCTCTTGATGGTAAGTCTGTAGCACTGTTAGTTCCAGGAACAAACTTCTACTCACTGGTTTCTGATAGATTTCTAATTTCATTTAAGCAGTTAGATGTAAAATTTTGCCAAAGATCTTTAATTTTGATCCGATGTATACCTCCACAGAATCGAACCAGAAGACTTATTGATAAACCTTTCTTCACTCATTCGATTAGTCTGGCATAAATAAGCACATAAGCAATTTCATACTTTGAATCGATAAAAATTTTAAAGTAGCAATGCTTGAGCTAGCTTGTATTAACTAACAATTTGCTTTTCCATCTTTTTCTGCTCTAAGAAAAATACAAGTCGCGTATTTATAGAAAAAATAAAGACGCTCTAAGAAAAATACAGTAGCGTTAATACAGACATTGACACATCATAAAATGTAGGAATTGTAAAGTCGGATTTACTGAGATTTAAATTAAATAGTCTAGAAGGTATTTTGAGGTTTTCAATTCATAAAAATGTTCTTTCAATTTTTCATATCTTTTAACTATATCTTCCGTTAATTGAAAATCGCATGAAATTCCCAACTTTCAGCATTCCTGAGCGATTTAGGCATTAATGTTGTCGAACAAGTGAAACTTTATTGAGTCAAATAGTTGGTGCGCGTAAGATAGAATTTTTCGTTTGGTAATCGATTCATTGGTTTTCTTTGTATCAACTGGTATGACAATGTATCATGCTTGGGATCCCATATGAGACCTGAAACCTGTGTATCCTTTTCCATCTTCCTAAACTGAGCTTTCTTTAAAGGAATCTTCTATTTCACGAAGATTATTGCTACTCCATCCGTGTTAATTGAATTTAGTTGTTTTTAGAATTTTTTGAGTTTCTTTTGAAATATTCTAAGTCAGCGACCCAGTCATCACTTGGAACACAGTTGTCCCCATGAAATGTGTCTTTCAGGTTTATTGCAAGAGGTTTTCAAAGACTAGAAAGTCTTTATCTAGAACAGGATTCAAAACAGCTGCAAGTAAGAAGAGATTCCTTGAAATGCTCAATACGACTCTGCATTGTCTGTAGGTGATTGCCTACTGGTGATCTCCGTTCTTCCATCATATGAACCGCAAAATATGTCCATCATTTTCGTTTAGGCTTATTTTTAAGAAGACCTACAATAACCACAATAATTCCCACCATCTAAACCAATTTAAAATCGTCGAAATCATCTAGATTGGGGTCCTTTTCACGCATTTATTTAATGATGCGGAGCTTCCAGTCTTAGCGATAACATCAAACACAGGACAAACTTTATTAGCAGAGTTCTCTTTAAACACCGCTTATGTGGCAGATAATGTACACCCAAACCTTCCTTCAGTTTATCTTGGTAAATCTTCTCAATAGTTTCTTTTTTTCCCATTAAATGGAAATATCTTGATATTTATTTAATCGATTATTTGAATTGAGAGATTTTATTATGCTCTTAAGCCTTTTTGGGGGGGGTGCTTGGGTTTTTATTATTATTTTATTATTATTTTATTTATTTTTTTATTATTTATTATTATTTTATTATTAAGATTACTTTCTTTATTAAAAAGTAAATAACTATGCCCACTTAACCAGGGTAAGTGCATCTTATATTTGTCTTCCAGTACTGTCTCTACTAAGAATTTCCTTGATATGCTTCAAAGCAAGTTCTCGAGTTTTTATTTTAGTGCATTTTTGGCAATCAAAGTATCTAAATTCGAGAGATCTTGAGTTACTTAAGGAAGCAACAAGATTAGCATTCAACTATTTGCATACATATCCTTTTATTTCAGATTTGCCCATTATTGTCCCCGCTAAGAGTAAATGGACAGCAAATAAACCTCCTGAAAGATGTGCACAGCAACTAAACCTCCACATATTTCTTGTTAGTAATTTTCCTGCTTAATCAGCTCCGATGAGCAAAAGCATCTCATTAGATATAGTTTCATACGAACAGGTTCTATCATTTATAGCCGTATCATTTGTTAAAATACTAAGATCTTTTAAGTGCTTCAAACAATGACAGTCATTTAATTTAGGAAGAGAAGCACTAATTTTATTTTCATCTAAAACCTCTAATTCGCAGCTAAATCTTCTATCCATACTTGTTAATTTAACATGATATTTTTGATGCTTTTCTGTATGTACAATACCTCAAATAAACCGTGGTTCATAAATGTTTCTCTTAATGCATTTAATTTTATCTTTCTAGGAGCAAATTTGGATAGAGAACTTGTTTGACTATTCGTGTGTGCAATTACCTTTATACGATATTTCAAATTGCTTCCTTCAGTTTGCAGTATAACAAGGTTTAAAGATAAACTTCACTTGAACAATTATTCTAAAGACAGTGTTCTTGATAACTTCGTTTACCTCTTAATTCATTGCTTTATCATTAGAATGTCGTCTCTCCGACTATCTCACTTTTTCTAAATGTCTTTCTTCCTCAAATGTTACATTTTACTTTCGATAAACAGTAGAATGAAGCTTCGAAAACTAACTCTCCTTTTAATTAGCAATGACTTCTTGTTTTCAATTAACAAACCCTTTCAATGTAAACAGTCTTTGCTCCAATGTGATGCCTTTCCACAGAAAAGGCATAATTTAGATTTCATGTCAGATTTCTTGCTAATAACTCAGAATCAGTCACAGGATAGCATTTTACTTTTTGTGACGGTATCCTAGACCCCAGGTCAGTCAGTTTGGAATTAAATGCATTTGTAAGTTCCAGCTATGTTTCTTCTTCAGCTATTAACTGTTTATATAAATATTCAGTCCGATCATTGGTAGAATGTTTATCTCCTAATTCTTTACCAAATTCAAATAATAAATCGCTCGGTAATACCTTTAAAAGTACAGAAGATGACAATGTACTAAAGTTTGTTGGCATTACACCTCTGATGTCTTTAATCTTCTAACATTAATTTGAATTTTATCAAACAATTTCCAAAATTCACTATGTCACTGGAGCGTTTAATTGTGGGTATTTCTAGTTATTTGTTCATGTGGGTATTTATCAAAACCGCTTTTCTTCTGAATCTTTGCTCGAGCAAAGAAAGAATCGTTTCATAATTTTCTCCTGAAACAGAAAAATCTTATATAGTTTCCCGCTTATTTCCAAGTAAGTGGCTTCTAAATAACTGAATTTGCTAATATCATCAATCGATTTGTTATTGTATGTAGGTGTTTCGAACGAATTCCAGAAGGTAAGCCAATCACTTATCTTTCCATAAAATTTTGGAATTATGATGTCAAATATTTTCACATTAAGCATTTGCTGATGATTTGCATCTAAAGTAAGGAATGAATTGGAAAAGTTGGAAAAATTTTTCTTTTCATTTAGATATCGTAAATATTTGTTTGTTTTAAATCTCCACTGTTTTTAGATATGATTTCATCTTGCTATTCTTGAATAGATTATAGTTCTTTATCAAGATATTTAGTATTTAATAACTTTTCTATTACGGTAACAACCAATTTAAGACTTTCAAATTGTCGTTTAAGTATTCTGTATAAAGTACAATTTCACTATCAGTGGCAGTTACTTCGGTTTTTATAACTAGTGCCTCAATCTTAGAGTAAAGTTTGTTAACTGAGGTTCTAAAGGTAAAATGTTTTTGTGTACTCAGTGCTTAAGACCGTGAGTGGCCATTTTACTTATTTTATTTAGCGTTTATATATCTAATCCAAAATTCATTTGTAGAGACATTAGGTATTTTTTGAAAGGAAATATTGAAAAATGTGCAACGCCTTCCCCGGGGCTCGAACCACGAACCTCCGGAATACGCACCTAGCGTGCTGACCACTACACCACGAAGGCATGCCAAGAAGGTGGGAGAAATATCTTGTACATTAATGACACGATATTCAAGTATGTTATAAATAAATTATATTATATGACATAAAATAGAGTTCACAATCCCTGCAGCGATGCCATATTAAAAAATTAACTTGATAATACTTTATTTCATAGAAGATAAACATTTTCTGTTCAACAACAATAGCAAAATTGAGCCTGCTTTTTCTTCCCAGCGTGATTGTTCTCAAATAGGTTGAAGTGAAACTAAAAAAAAGTAATCCAAATATGCAAAAGGCGAACACTATAACATATTGAAATACAACATGAATAACAAGTTACAAAATTAGTCTTAACAGTGAATACGTATTTTTCCACCGTCTTACCTGTGAGTACAAGTCTAAAGTAAACCATGCCAACTTTCCTTCTAACGGGAGTTCGTAAAGTAACTAACTCCTCAACTCCTGCTCAAAGGAAGTCGAGGTGTAACGTGGTTCTCAGACAATAATTCTGCAGTAAGTTTTCTACTGTTTCTTTACATGATTTCTTTTCCTCCATGATCGATGTCTCATTCCTATATCAGCAACCAAAGAAGACAAATTAACTCATAGTGCTACATTTTTAATTTATTAGGTAACAATTTTTTGTACACACAATTTTCTCATCTCTGTTGCTCATAATTAGTTGCATTATCTATTGTCCTGTGAAGATTTTAGAAATCCTTTTCACGAAGAATACGTTACTGTTCTACCAAAAGTTTATTTAATCAAAACGTTCTGCTGAAAAAAAGTTCTTATTAAGTAGACCATTTGAATTAAAATTAAGAAAGTTATTTCTGGTGAAATTTAGTTATATTTTGCATTATATCATCACTCTTACAAATGATAATTTATCTTCCCTATTTTTTTCTCTAAATAAGTATAATTTAACTGAATAAATGTTTTCACTAAACAATTTTCTACAACTTAATTTTGTAATTATTTTATTTTGGCTAATATAATTTTTGCAAAGAAATTTCTGATGACTTTTCTTTTTGATGACGTGTTTTCATTCTATTTCATTCTCATTGGCTTTCATGACACTTTGAATATTAAAATTGTTTGCTTCATTATGTTTCTAGTATGCACTTTCATGGTCTTTACCATTACTTATCCTATTTATACGACTATCTCCATTAATTTCAAACAAGTTTCTAAAGCAGCGTCAATCAAAAGATCTTGTTCTGGTCTCATTTCTTCAAATATTGCATAGCAACTATTACCCTGGTTAGTTCTAGTTAAGAATAAAAATTGCTCATTCACTCTTAATGTCAGAAAAGGAAATCATGCTCGCCAGCCGCTGAGTAATTAAGACATCTGATCATTGTTAGTTTGTCGTTGGTTCAATGCCTGGTAAATGTGTTCGCTATGTGGAATTTTTGCGATTTCTTTCATGTGTAGCATATTTATGTTCCTGGCAAAGTATTAAATGCCTGCATGCTATAGAATACCTGGGTATTTTATAGGATGCCTGGCGTTTTTTGGCAAAGTATGAAATATGAGAATTATTATATACGTTACCTAAGCATTGTACCTCCTAGGCATCCTATAGTATGACAAATGTTCTTTAAGTATAAGAAAAAGTCATGTCAAAGCTATTATTTAAAAGACTTTCATTCCTCAAAAATACAACTGCTGTTTTGAAAAAAAAATAAGAAAAGACTGCCATTAAAATTTTTTTATTCGAAATACATAAAGAAAAATTAAAGTTGTACGAAACAAAATTATGTTAATTTATGCTTTTTTTCTTAAAGAAAACAAAATTTTCATACAAAAAAATAAAAAATTAAGATAAGCATATTTATTACAACATGGTAGGCTAGAATGACATTTTGAATTCGCTTCTTTACTTTCTTCACACAAAGACATTTCAAATTTCTGCACTTTGTTTTACACATAGACTTGATGAATCCTTGGCTACTTACATTGGACTGAGCAACTGCAACCGACCAGAGAGGAATTTCTTGATCAGGAATATCTTCCATTCTAAGCAAGTTCTTATAACATAAAATAAAGTTGTTTTAAAAGTGTATAGTTAGCTCGCATATAGTTGCTTTAAAATACTTTCAGAAGTTTCAAGTCGGTAGAAACTATCCTCTGTCATACTCATTACAACCGCCAATATAGTACACGAATTATTATATGCTTTTCTTAGGCATTGCTTGTAATATTTAATATCTTTCCGATATGTCGTTTGGCATTCTGATGAATCCTAGTCAGTGCATGCAAGGTTTAATTGTTTTATAAATTGCCGGCCACTTTACGGCATTCTGTAAAATGACTAGGTATTCTGTATTGAATGAAAAATTTTTCAGGAGTAAAGCCTGAATACGAAGATTGGATTGCAAGGATTTGAACACCTGACAACTGGTATTATGAAAGAAAACATATTTTGAGGATATAGGAACTATTGTCAATCCAATATCATAGTATCTATAAACAGAGCATTGAAACAGAGTATCGTTTTCTAGCGGATCAGTAATAAGCTAGTATATAACAACAGCCAGTTCATGCATCATACTTTTTTCCAATTTTCATATCTCATGTATGTAGCATAAATATTTCTCATAATTAACAGAATCAAATTCAAACCTTTTATCACAGTACAAAAATATCAATAAGCTTTCTATTTCAGAAAAACTTCATTTTTCTGAAATACACTGGTTTCCAGAAAATTAAGGAAAAGTCACAAAACTAGTAATAACTTGTCCAAAAATAAGCCAATTCATATAAAATTTGAATATGTTACCAAATGAGAGTTATTGAGTAAAACTGCAATATGCAAATTAGTGGTGCTGCACTCGGAATACGTCATCTGCGAGGAGCATAAAATGGCATATTTGAGAGGAAGAATGTAAATTTCGTTGTGATACTGAGATAAGAAATCTAGGTTAGCCAATTCGTAACAATGACCGACAGGTATCATTTGCCCGAAGAACTGCTATGGAGAGCTATTGGGAGAGGCAAAGTCAGACAGGAAGTAGCCAGATGACTAAATGTGAGTCTTTCTGTGGTTCATAGACTTTGGCAACAATTTCTAACTACAGAATCGGCATCCAAGAGGTTCAGCCAAGGACAGTCATCCGCTATGACGAGCGTTGATGACCGATATTTGTTGTTATTGGTACGAAAAAATAGAATCGCATCTCCGACTCAACTGAGATCCTCCCTTGCAGCAGCCACCAGCAGGTTGGTGTCAACGTCAAATGTGTGTAGAATGTTTCACAAAGGAGGCCTGTACGCGAGACGATTGCGTGCCGCTCACGTTACGTCATAGAAGGGAACGTTCGAAGTGGGCACATCAACATATCTACTAGAGGACTGAAAAGTGGAGAGTTTATGGATGAGTCCAGATTTAGCCTGCAAAGCGATAGTAGATGTTATTGATTTGGCGAGGACATGGAACCCGTTATCATCCATCAAACATTCGTGAAAAAGATGCATCGGAAGAAGCAGTGTCTGTTTGGGTGGTATCTCTTTGGGTGGACGCTCAGACCTCCATGTCTTTCTACGCAGAACCGGGAACGCTCAGGGCTATAGAGATGACATCCTTGATGCTTATGTGCGTCCTTATGCCGGAGCACAGGTAATGATTTCCTGCTACAGGACGGCAACGCTAGACGCACAGGGCTCACATCGTTGATGATTAGCTTCGGTAGGAAACAATTCAGCGCATAGAATAGCCAGCCCCACCGTGAATCCTATCAAGCATGTTTTGGGATGCTTTAGGAATATGTATAGCTGCTCTCAATCCACCTGTTCAGACCCTTGCTACGCTTAAAACTGCTTTGCAAGAGCAATGACTCTC
The DNA here is from genome assembly GCA_000611955.2 of Stegodyphus mimosarum. Classification (NCBI taxonomy): domain Eukaryota; kingdom Metazoa; phylum Arthropoda; class Arachnida; order Araneae; family Eresidae; genus Stegodyphus; species Stegodyphus mimosarum. The sequence goes on along the minus strand of KK119068.1, from coordinate 64,608 downwards.
ACTTCCTGTGGAACTGATAAACCGTAAAACTGACACCCTCACACATCATTGCATGTGCTGTATTCTTCTAAGAGAGATCAAACTCCATACTGGAAGTACACTCATGTTCAAAATTATGTTTACATGCATAAATTCACGGATTTCTCAGAGACTATGACTTATAATTTAATGAATTTTCGTGGAATCATACATAACATGATGACACATAAATGCAAAAGAAAAAATTGAAGATCACCTCATATGATATAAAATTATAGCATGAAACAATAAAAATGGTAATAAAGTGTGACAAAGAGAGTTAAGAAAAAAAGGAATGATTCAGAAAAAGAATTAAGTCTTACGAATTTAATATGGAATATGATCTCCCCTGACTTGTACACACATATCACAACGTGTTTTAAGGCTGGAAATAACGTTGTTAACCACAGTTTGGGGAATTAATCTCCACTCTTCCAGCAATGCCGTCTTCAGAGCATTTACATCTCTAGGAGGAGGATGTATACGTGCAATTGCTCTTCCAAGGTAGTCCCATAAGTTCTCTATCGGGTTAAGGTCAGGAGAGTTTGGTGGCCAAGGTATTCGCTTAATGTCTTCACTTTCAAGGAATTCATCAACGAGGTTTGCTCGATGTGGACGGGCATTATCATCCATAAATAAAAAGTCAGGTCCATATGCACCCCTGAAAAGTCTTACATAAGGATCTAAGACCTCATCCCGATATATCTGGCCTGTCACAGATCCGCTGCTGAACACGTGTAGGGGCGTACGTCCATCGATCATTATTCCACCCCATACCATCACACCTCCACTACCGAAACGGTCACGTTCCACAATGTTCGAGGGATCATTTCGTGTTCCTGACTCCCTCCAGATGTAAACACGTTTAGAATCACCAGTTAAACTAAACCGCGACTCATCAGTAAAGAGAACATGGGACCATTGATGTTCAGTCCAGTTTTGATGTTCTTTACACCAATTAAAGCGATCCCTCTTTTTCTGTGAAGACAGTAAAACACATACCCTTGGCTTTCTGGCATAAAGGCCTTTTTCATTAAGCCTTCTGTATATTGTTTGCCGTGATGCAACAGTTCCAGTGGCGGCTGCAAGCTCTGAACTTAACTGGCGAGCAGTAGCCTTTCTGTTACGACGGGCAGTTAATGCCAGATACCGATCTTCAGAAGCAGTTGTCATTCGTTTCCGACCTTGTCCAGGCCTCCTTACAACACTTCCATCATTTTGAAACTGTTTCCATAGCTTAGAGACTGTCTGTCTTGAAATATTCAGACATGTGGCTGTTTCCATGATTGACTGCCCTGCTTCTAAACGGCCGATAATTCGCCACTTTACAGATTCTTCCAAATGATACTTCGAAGCCATAACAAACTGCTTTGAGTCTCTACACACTGAAATCAAACGCTATGTTGCAGAAATTCACTCAAATATTCAGTTTGCGCAAAGCGCTTGATTCACCCTTGGATGACGTAACGCCTAGATTTGCATATCACAAACCGTTTGTTTACTTTTGATTGGATAATGCTAATTAGGCTTGGTTTTCACACATTCCCTGCAAATACGGATCACATTGATTCGATATTTCATTGAATATCATCATTTTTGGGTATGTAAAGATAATTTTGGACATGAGTGTAATTTTCCTATACCAAACTGACACATCCGATTGGTTCATTTTATACGTACGCTAATTTCTAGGACACCATAATTGTCTAGTAATTTTTTCATATAATTTTGTATCTTACTATATACTATGGTTAAGTTTCATTAAATTCTACATGTAACTTTTTGAGTAATTGTCATTTTTGTGATTTTCCCTTAATTAATGATAACCAGTGTAGAAAGCTATTTCAATTCCATCCAATGTATAAACATGTCTTTCGAAGGTTATAATGCCATTTGCTTCTTATTATGAGGCATTTTAGAATCCATAATAAATTAGTCTCTGAGAAACGTTGTAAGTGAGGATACTTCTATCTAACAATAAGCAAATATTTCTTGTTGTTAAAAAAATAAAAATAATAATTTTCAATTTCTCTAATTATCTTCTTGGCATGTTTTATAATACTCGAAGATTGAAACTTTTATAATTTTCATGTGCAAGTTATCGATTTTGATCAAGTCTAAAGAAAACAGAGCAAACAGCTTATATTTTTAATTACATTTTTAAGTTTGAAAAGTGAAATATGCCTTGATCATTCAAACTCAAAATTATTATTTTTCTCTTTTGTTCAAAGTTTATTAAAATAGCAATTTATAAAACTTGTTAAATACCTGTTATATAAGGTATTTCTCCCGCCTTCTTCGCATGCTTTCGTGGTGTAGTGGTCAGCACGCTCGACGCTTAACCGAGAGGTCCGTGATTAGATTCCTGGCGAGGGCAGTGCACATTTCACACATCACCTACTTTCGAAAAATACTTAATGTCTCTACAACTGGCACCCGAACTAAAAAGGTGATGGATGACGATTCTCCACAACCGGGATTTGGCGACTGGGTCCCCCAAACCCCAGTTACCCTTTAAAAGGGGGAGTATACCAGGTATGTCTCCCGCCTTCTTCGCATGCCTTAGTGGTGTAGTGGTCAGTCCGTTCGACGAGTAACCGAGAGGTCCGTGGTTCGATTGCCGGCGAGGGCAGTGCACATTTCACACATCATCTGCTTTCGAAAAATACCTAATGTCTCTACATGTTTCTAAAAACAGCAGTTTTATTTTACAAATAAGCAATTTGATATTAGGCCATTAAGGTGTAAGGTTATAAGGTATTTCTCCCGCCTTCTTCGCATGCCTTCGTGGTGTAGTGGTCTGCATGCTCGACGCGTAACCGAGAGGTCCGTGGTTCGATTCCCGGCGAAGGCGTTGCTCATTTTTTCATGTCTGATGCTTCGAAATAACCTAATGTCTCTACAAGGTTGGATTCTAAAGAACCACTTGGCTAGTTTTCTTCTTCCTTACTGTGACCAGGGCCAGCTCGAAGCACAGACGCACAGGTATAAACAGCTGCCTAGATCGCCAATTTTCAGAGGACAACAACTTAATTGTTATCCCAAGAAACAAAACGTTCCAATGGACAAGTGTAATGCACTAAAACATAGTAATTTGTAATTTTTTACATTTAACTTGTTGAGGATTAGGTTTTCGAACACTTTAGATATATATATCAAAGAAGCTATACTTACAAAAATGACATCTTAATATCTGAAGAAACATATGCAAGATTATGAATGTTGGCAAGTGAAAGCTTATTTTATTTGATTCTTGGAATTGTTGCGTATATTTCTACAATTTTACCATTCTAAGAGTAGCTTTTGACAGATCATATTATTTCTTTGCAAGGACTAGTCATTAATATACAAATCCTTTTTTTTATTATTATTTTCTCTTCTAAAAGTCAACTGTGTTTTTAATTTTCCTTATGCGTGTTCGCCGTTGCTATAGTTATTTTGCTTACATATTGTATAAAATATCAGTTAGTTAATACCATCAGTCATCGAATCACTTCTCAATTCGCTTTAAAACAATATAATACCTATAGTCTCAGGCAAGAATCTGTTTATTTTTATATTATCATTTAAAGACTTCTTTTCTTTTCATTGTTGGCAAGACTAATTTAAAATTGAAGGGAAAAAGCTATCTAGATATGAATACAGAAAGGCTAAGCCAAACGAAGGAACGACAAAACTATTCTGTACTTTCAGTAAATTTTTAAAGCAAGAAACACTTGCAGAAAGGTGAAGTTTGGAAAGTCTAGTATTGATAAATTCATCTATAAAAGGAGCAAACAGTGTGAATGTTATGAAAACACGTCACTATGGGAACAACTTCCAAAATCATCTGATATATGATTTCATTAAGCTTGATATACATTGACAAAATTATTCATGTCTACTGAGTTCAAAAAATTGAAGTTACACATCTAAATTTAATACTTTTATCAAACATCTAGAGAGCTTGAAAAAGATTTAACACTTCCATCTACATTGCTGTTACAAACATACATTAAAACTCAAGATTATCTAGTAATATCAGAATTATTCTGTAGAATATCAGAATCCATTGTTGTAGGTTTGTGCTTAGAAAGAACTCCTTTCAAGAGAATGAAAGTACAACAATCCATACGTCAGAGAATTTTGTGGGAATACGTCGAAAAGCTACATACGCAATACATATATCAAGTTTCACATTTTCCCAAGAAAGCAATAGTACTTTTCGAAATATGACTTATTGCTTCGTCTTGATGAAATTTCACTCTTTGAAAGCCACGGATAAAGAAATGGAATTTCTTCTGAAAACATAAGACGTAAAACTTTCTCTTAACAGTGCGCTGAATTGATTTTAACATTTCTTTTTTTTACTCATTTTATTTTTAATTTCTCGTGTACGAATTCTGCAACAATCATAAAATCATATCTTACTGAAACTTTACATTGACGGAACTAGATTATTACACTTTTTCCTCTTTTTGATAATAAATAGACTTTTTTCAATTCAGTCATTTAGTCATTAGTCAATGCTCATGCCTCATCAAAGGTCACATTATATTTCCATTTATCTCCTACATAATTTTCATACAGGTTTCTATAAATTGTTCTATGTTCAACCATATACTTTGGCAAACGCTGGTGAACATTATGTTTCTAGTAGGTTTAAGTTGTAAATCTTCGTTTATTATTTTATTTAGTATTGGCTACAAATTTACGTTAAGACTTTGCAACCGATTTCTGGGTCGGCATTTTTTTTTGTTTTTTTTTTTTTTTTTTTTTCCTATTTCCCAAAGTTTTACCTTTTTCAGGTATAAGTTTCGAGTCTTCTTTTCATATAGAAGTAATGACTGATGGTTTTTCCATTTTCAGTTAATGATGCCGCTTATTTTACAGTTAGAAAGTTTAATACTAATCATATTACGACATTTTTGAAGTGCGGAATAAAAACATTTCCCTTTGAAAAGCGCAAAAACTTATCCTTCAATCCACAGCTTGTTTACATGGGACATTTTGAAAGAAGAATAACTTTTAAGTAGTAGTTAATATTTCTCATATCAAACAATAAGCTGTTGTCAGAATTTTTTTTCTGAACATTTGCAAGCGGCCGAGCGATAAAGTCGCTGAACACTGGCAGTTCGGTGCGAGCTTCGAATCCCGCGAACGGGCTGGCTGCATGGGCGTTTTCGTGGCTTTCCCATGTAAAACATGTGTACGAGCCAGTTTTCCTTGTCGTCGAATGCCCTCCACGAAGGCCTCCTTTACCATAGGCAGGTAGCTCTCGAGTGCTTTGCCTTAATCAAATAAACCAAACTAACCATTTGCTTTTGTAAAATTTTTCTTTAAAATTGCTCTAAAATATGTAAACAGCCTCTGTACATATCCGAGAGTTAAAAGTATTGTTTTTCCTGTGTAAGGTTGTTTACGAGAGTTTGGGTTTGGTTTGGTTTATGTGATTACAGCAAAGCACTCGATAGCTATCCGCCTATGGGAAGGTATGCCTTCGTGGAGAAAGTTTTAAGGGAAGCTGGCTTATATACATTTTACACGTGGAAAAATCACGAAAACGCTCTTGCAGGCAGCCTGGTCGTGACCATGTGTTTGAGAAAACTGCCAGCAAGTACGATGCCAATGATTAGTACGATAGCGATGGAAAACAACATCAACGTTTGAGGAATGCTGATGCTGTTTTCGCTTTTGCTTGCAAATTATTCTGTAGAATATACTGTTATAATCTCATAAATGCTAGAATTAACTGGAAAAGCATGCATCAGGTTCTCAAGCAGCATAAAATAACAGTTTGTAATAACAAAGCATATGCTGAATGGATTGATACAGAAAGAAAATTAGAAAGGAACAAGGATGCTGATGTCATTATACAGGGAAAAAACTGAATGCTAAAGAAAACATTCGAGAGAGGTTTTTAACTCGTAGTTCTATAATAGCTTACTAAAATAACTCGGCTTCAAGCAGAATTACCTCAAGTTATCTGAAGAAAGCAATGGAAATTTTATTCACTTCGCCCAATTACTCGTACAGTTTGGTCTGCACTGCAAAAACATATCTGAAGAATCACGACAAAGCAAACGAAACAGGCTCACTATTTAGGAAAGAAAAATTAAAAATGAAATTTTTATTTTAATGGTAGAAAATGCTAAAAAGGAAACCAAGCCCAAATTATTTATGGTAGAAAATTACTCGATCATCTTCGACTGCACACCAGACATAAACCATTAAGAACAAATCTTTCTGGTTATAAAATATGTTGAAATAAATGGAAGCACTTTTAGACTTCTGGAACTTTGGTTGGGCTCCTGAAATCCAAAGATCGACAGCATTATTGTTGAACTATTTGCGGGGATGTGGGAACTAGAATAAACTTCAACTTAATAATTGTCGGAGTGAGTGATATAATAGTGGTGCTCGTATAAAAAACAAAAATGCAGGTGTTCGGTATCAGAATTTTTGAATTTGATAAACAGAGCCCTGTACATCCATGTGGGTATGAGTCCTTAAATTTAATGCTCAGTCATGCCGCTAAATCATCTGTCGATGCAGTATCCCTATTCGGAATCCTCTAACGTATCTATAATCTTTTCTCAGAATCATGAAATAGATGATAACTTTTTTGCTCTCAATTTCAAGGCCTAATTTTTAGGAGCAAACAAGTTAAATTTGGTTTTTAATTGCTAAATGACTCTTCATCGCAAGGTTGTAAGTGAAAGTTAAGTCTGCGAATTTAAGTAAATGCTTTTGCAGTACATACCAAACTTTCCGAGTAATTAGGCCAATTGAAGAATATTTCCATTGCTTTCGTAGTTCTAAATAGATAGTAATAAACAGATCTAAATAGATTATAAATAGATAACGTTCATGAAGCTTTGACAGAATTTTTGAAGTGAAAGTTAAGTCTGCGAATTTAAGTACTTACAATTCTAAATAGATAACGTTCACGAAGCTTTGACTGAATTTCCAGAACTTAAATTGAAGAAATTGCTTCCTGTGTTTCTTTGTAGTCTTGAGAAAATAATTTTCCTAATTTACAGGTGGTCTTAGAGATATTTTTGAGAGTTCCAGATTCTGAGCTGAAATTTATTTAAAAAAACTTATTTTAGGTTTCGTTTAGTGAAGAAAAATTCAATTGTTTTGCATTGTTATTTTTGTCTTATAAAAAACCCGTAGATTTCATTTATTATAATTTGCAAACATTAAAAATTTCTCCTTTCAATTTAATAAATAAATGTACGTTTTGATTGCAGGTATTAATACGTTAAATATATGAAAAGTCCCAACTGTATTATTTGCCTAAGTGGCGAAAAGGCTTGATCCAACTCTCAAATGTGGCTGTTTGAGCGCTGTTTTTATATGAATTTCACTTCTGTTTTATTTCAGAACTTACGCTTTATCTGCAAGCGAAAACAGTCTATTCATATCTTAACACTACAAGTTTTAAAACAGCTTCACGTCATCTTCTACGCTGAAGGTTGTGGATTGTCTCCTTACGATATGACAAATGAAGTATTTATGGTATGAAGAATTTGATACTTAAGTCATATGATAACTTACTGTATATGGAAATGGGCAAATTAATTCTGTATAAAATTTATATATAGGATATATATTAAAAATAATAATGGATTTAATAGCAAATCTGTTAATAGATAAAAGCGCAATATAAATTTCAAATTAAATTTGCATAATTGATCACACTGAAATTTTGCTTGGTATAAGTAGCAGTTAAAAGATTCAGTGCATTTTGGCAGAGTATGATGTAGATTTCCTTTAAAGTAGGACAAATTCTGTACAAATACGCTAATTTAATAGTTTTTCTTAATTTAACAGCATCTAGCGAAAAACGGAAAAAAAAAAGTTGTAAGGTATATTTTAATTTTAAAACAGTTATTTAAAGTTTATATCACGTTCCTATCTCTTCTAGCTTCAGCTTAAAATTCCTTACCAGAATATGTTTTCCGAATCTCGTTAAATGCAAATTAGAAAAAGAGTAGTATTTAACTCAAAGTTTCACTGACTCCGAGAGAGAGAGAGAGAGTTAGAATTCCTGAATAGTGCGCGTTTACCTTTGGGCTACGTCCCTATAACTGTTATTACGCTTGGCCGTTTTACGTGCCTTTTAATATCTTCGCTGGCTAATTTAATATTAGGGGCCAACTAGTAGTTTAGAATTATGTTAGCTTCGGCTAAATCTCTGTAGTTAGTCATTAGTTAGTTCCTATTTCTTACATTTTAAGCCCAAGTGGAGGCTTTACTGTACGCTCTGAGAAAGGGGCCACGTATAAATCTTTATATTGAGCAAATAAAGGGTAATTAACCCTTCTTGAGTTTATGGTTCTGTTCTTGAACTTAAGCGGCTATTCGCTTAGCTGTTCACTAGGTTCTCAACACTTAGTTAATAGAATACAAGCGAGGAACATTACAAAGTAAAGACAAATCACTAAATTAAACTGTTAGGCCGTGACGACTGAAATTGGCAGATTACGATAAATATGGAAACTTCCAAAACAAGTTAATTTAACAGTTAAATAGATTTACTCTTCTAGATATTAAGAGCTGAGAGATCAACAAAATATTGAATATTTTTTTTCTTTCTTAATGTAAAATTCATTTCTTTATTGCAAAAAAAGCTGTCTTCTTTTGACCAATGTATAACAAACTAAAGTAATAAAGACCTTATGAATTATGCAGCAATCAAATTAAGAGAGTTGTGAAAGTTCATTCTAAAAGTGTGCTTCAAAGTCTGCATTAAAATTTTTTCTTACTATTCATTGTTATTCTATACAGATATTCTTTGATTTTTTTCTATTAAAATTAACTAAAGCAATCATCAGTTGGTGCATATGATTATTTTCAACCCATCTTTACAATTTCTTATCACTAATCGTTTTTCTGCTCAAATCGTAAAAGGCTTCAGTCGTCAAAATAGGTCTGTTATAATCTTCCACACTCAGTATCTACCAAGTTAATTAATTATTCACATTTCAGTTCTCATTATCTAACAATTTTACTGATTATTTTATTTCATATACTTATTATTTTTTTCCCTTTTCTTGCCCCCATTTTTTTTCAATAAGTAGTAATAAGTGTAGATTCCCCTGTATTTATAGAGGAAAAAAACAGATATGTTTCAGCACCATAATTGTTATAGATGAAAGAAGACCCATTCTTTTGTATCTTAAAATGTGGTGAGTTTCTTTCATGAAAATAACTTCAGTGGTAAACTAATGGACCCTCCTCCCTCTCAGAAGCGCTTGTATATAGTTTTATTTATGTGTTTAAAGAGAAGTTGTATAGTCGTTATCATGTATAATCCTTTTATGTGTTTAAAAGAAGTTTCATATAATATTACATGAATTTATTTTCAGTTTTCAAGTAATAGCAAATTAATCGTTAAAAAGAACAAATAACAGGAAATTATTGTTTAATTATCTTTCTATTACTCAGCTTATTATTTTTTTTTTAATTTGAATGAAGCATTTGGAAAGTATTTCAAAAGCACTCTGACGCTCCATTCATCTGTCTGCCTCTTTGAAAAAGAGAACTAACTAAAATGTTTTAAACGCCCTTTATGCATACCTCAAACTTTTTAAATCAATGTAAATTTTATGAGGCAACTAATTACACATCAAAAATATGCTTTGAGTACATTTTTGTAAAGAATAAATTTAAAATGATATTATGATGGTTTCAGTATATTTAGTTTTTCATTTGTTGTTCAGTACAGAAAATAAAAGTGTGAAAATTACTTCGGAATTAGGTTTACGTTAGGTTATAAGTTATAAGATATTTCTTCCGCCTTCTTCGCATGCTTTCGTGGTGTAGTGGTCAGCACGCTGGACGCGTATTACAGAGGTCCGTGGTTCGAGTCCCGGCGAAGGCGTAGCTCATTTTTCTTGTCTCTTGCTTCGAAATAACCTTATGTCTGTGGTTTGAGCCTGGCGCCCGAACAAAAAAAAAAGTTAGTGGATGATGATTCGCCACCACTAGGATTTGGCGATTGGGTCCCCTAATCCCCAATCGCCCTTTAAAAGCAGGAGTACATAAGGTATTTCTCCCGCCTTCTCCGCATGCCTTTGTGGTGTACTGGTCAGTACACTCGACGCGTATTAAAGAGGTCCGTGGTTCGAGTCCCGGCGAAGGCGTTGCTCATTTTTCATATCTCCTGCTTAGAAATAACCTAATGTCTAAAGTTTCCAGAATCCTCTTTTGTTATTTATAACAGACAGATGCTATCTTAGTATGCACTTATTTGAATAACAAAATATTCATACAGTTATCAGTGAGTTGAATGGCATCTTTTTATCCTCAGGAGCACGAGTCATGCACAAGCATAATTTTTTCTCATCAAAATGGGTTGGGCGAATAACGTTCACAGAAAATCAAAACCATAAGATCAAAATGTTGTGTACAAAAGTGAGTAAAGAAAAAAGGTATATATTATGCATAAACTCTTAGATCATAAATTTATTTAATAAGATCACTGCTCTCGTCCTAAAATGCATTAAACCTGTTTTAATTATTGTTACTGGTAGTGGTAGTAATAATGCCAAGTTAATTTCTGCTGTTCAAATTTTTGATATATTAATTTTGCATATGTTAAAAGAATTATTTCATAATTTTGCTATTTATTAAGATATTCAGTGCATATTCCACTGTCCATAAGAATGCTTTATCTTGCACCATTAATAAGAACATTTATTAAATGAGGTAATCGCTATTTTTGGAACTGTTTTATAGAAATTTTTTGTCAAAGTTCTGTAAGTCTGGTATTGGTCTGGATACAGAATGTTAAATCTTACATCCTTACTAGACACGTTAGCGAGTTATCTTTACGTCTAAAACAGTATATTTCTGCGAAGATTACTATAACTTTTCTATTTACTTTGAAATTTAACATAAAACAACTTGCGCTACAGTTAAACCACTACTACTGTCAATCCAATTGAAACTTTGATCAATAGACTAAGACCACATAGACAATAAATTAAGCTATAAGTTGGCTCAAGTAATTTAACCGCCCCATTTTCATTAAAGTACCGCCTGTGAGAGAACGCAAAGACGAGATAATTACTTTCAGAAAGAGTTGGTAAAATTCTAAAAGCGCTACGCGAGTGCCAGAAGCTCTCTGTCAGCTCAAAATCCAAAATCCTCTGCTTATATCATCCCGAAGCCAATTTGCACTCTGGTTAGAAATTTGGAAGGAAGAAGTCATAGTAAAGATCAAAGTCATAATATCTGGTTAATTAACATAAAATATGTTTACAGACTTATGAATGATTACTTAGTCGGAATTCATATTTCCAACGTTTTAAATGATCATTACATTGTAGAGACATTAGGTTATTTCGTAGCAAGAGTGATGAAAAATGAGCAACGCCTTCGCCGGGAATCGAACCACAAACCTCTCGGTTACGCGTCGAGCTTGCTGACCACTACACCACGAAGGCATACGAAAAAGGCGGGAGAAATACCTTATAATATCTTAGAAGAACTTACGCAGAAGGTTTAGCAGTTTGAGATTAATTATAGACCTGGTTATAATCATTCAAGTTATTGTACTAAATTGTATTAATTTGAATTTTTGAAAATCCGTTCTAAACTATTAAGCTACATGTTATAATGCAAAATAAATAAATAAATAAAAATTTTAAAAGGTTAAACCGCGATAGATTTTTGAATTTTTAAATGAAATTAAAACTAAACTTTTACTTTTATTTTTAATTTGTCAGAGATAATCAGAACAAGATGAATAGTTTACTATGAGTGCAACTTGCGGCATTTGAAAAACATCTTCCCTTTGATGCTGTCTTTTATTTATCAACTTTCAAGACATATGTTAATATAATATCATGATAAGAAATTGTTTGTGAATGTAATCAATTTTCATATAGGAAAGTCATTAAGTAATTTATTCTGATATTCCATAGTTTAATCTTTCTGATTCTTGCTCTGTATTTTTAACTAAATGCAAGCTAATAGATTGTGTTTAGTAGCTGCCTCAACTCTTTTGCCATTCCAACTTCTTATCATTTATACCATATTTCTACTAATGTTTGTAGGAAAGTGTAATGAAATCTACGTGTTCATCTGTACTTTTTAATACTTTTGATCAAGACAGGAAATAATTTCAAAAATCCAGTAGTCCCCAAAAAACTTCCTGTCCCCCCTTTCCCCCTGCTTCCAAAAATAATAAAAAACTACCGGTTCTAGTCACTGCAGCTAGGGATTGCAATGCCGGTATACCGGAATATCGAATACTGTTTTCGTTTCGAATTTTAAGCCATTTGTACAGTTTTGTAGTACCGATATTCACAAGATTAAATACCGTATTTTCGGTATTTACTAGAAATTTTTTAAATTGTCTCCGCTATATGTTCAGGGGTCGCCAACATGAGAAAATAGTATAAATTTATGTTTTTATGTCTCCCTAATGGGCGAAATTAATTAGACTGTGAATACAAAGTTGCATCGTACAATCTAGAGAAGTGGTACAATATGTGAATCATCCAAGGAGGCGGGCCAAAACTGTCCTGTCCTATTACAGTACTATTACTGCACACACTCAGGATTCGTAGTCTGACATTCGTACTTCTGAAAACAAGTTCTGAATTTCTTTAGTTGTGAAGAAAGTGCGTAGTATTTCGAAAAATTTGTATATTTTTTAAATTGGTGAGTTTGTTATTGAAGTTGTATTTGCAAATCATACTTTAAAGGGTTCAAAATATTTTCCGAATTTATTATATACTCATAATTAATAAACCCATAATAATGAATAAGAATAACTTTAAAGAAAATAAAAATCTGTTGGTAATACTTCGATTTGGTTTCATTATTTATATGATAGAAAGAATATGATGGCACAATGTAAAAGCTGTTCCAGAGTTATTAAAGTGAATGGAGGAAGTACAAGCGAACTCCATACACATTTAAAAACGAAACATACATCTGCGCATATCCATATAAATACGAAAAGTTACGAGTTCATATTATGCCTGCATTTGTGAAATAAATTCACTATAGTAGTGTCAAGTATGTTTTCTTTTTGTAACATTAGTTTTGATGTGTCGTGTATTTGAAAAACAGCTCAGAATTGAACAGCTAGGTTAAAGAGTTCGGCTAGTAGATAGATATAATATGTGCTCGACGAAGTAGTTATATAGCTATTAGATTAATTATTAATGAACTATTAGATTTATTAGCAATAGGTTATGTATGTCCAAAATTATCGTAACGATTCAATAGATGGTTTCGAGAATTTTCAATGAGGAGCAATGAGCGTGACTTTTGTTATCTATGTTCAAAATTATAAGGACAATTCGAGAAATAGTTTCAAGAATTTTCATTGATGCGCATAAACTTTGTTATATGTCCAAAATTATTGGGAAGATTCGGAAAATAGTTCGAGAATTTTCAGTCATGTGCACTGTACGGATTACTAAAAAATTCTGGCAGATTCCGTCCGATGCCTCGCTGAAATATCGTATCAGTCAGGGCCGTCATGAGAGATACTGATTATTCAAATATCGTTGAAATTGTAATCATATATATATTTTTTTAGTGAATTCGTCTATACTGGGCATCGGTAAAAGTAGTTATTCCAAAGTTTTGGAAAAAAGTGCTCAGCAGTTTCTTAGGTTAGGATCCAAAAATTCGAATGATCTCAGTATTTTGGTCCTTATGTTAATTGCGTGGAGAATCAAAATTAATTTTTAAACAAAAGCCTAAACAAGTTAATAGCTTATTTTTAAACAAATAATTTTTCTCGAATTACAGTTTCTATGGAGTGCACGTTGACGCGTACCATTTAATATACACTTTCTAAAAGACTGCTCATGAATTATTAAAAAAAAAAAAAGAAAGAAAGAAAGAAAAACCTTCAGTTTTCCTTTAAATAATGATTTGTAATTTACTCAAATAACATTTTGTATGTAATTGTAGACCAATGAATATACTCCCGATTCCTTTTACTTCTACTAAGATAAAAAAAAACAGTAATTATAAACAGAGAGCTATAATAAGAATCAGACGAAAATGTTTGATTCCTCTACCTGAAGAAAAAACGCTCATTTATAAATATTTATTTTCTTGTGGCTTAAATATTTTGAACACAAAACAGTAGATATAAAATGTATTATTCATATTTATATGTAATTATGTTAATCACATATACATTAATTTTCTTCTCTTTATATTCAAAAACCTGTCTCATTATTTTTGAAACGATATAAATTTGGACTTGCCGCTCTCGAAAGTTCAAAAAATCTATCATGAGGCTCTCATCGTCTTGAAGTTTGGACATCCCTGGTATATACTCTGAAGTTTCTATAGTTAAATCTTTCATCGAGCAATTTTTGTACATTTGGGACCAATGATGAAATTAGTAACTTGTTAGTTTCTAATTTGAATTGCCCACTGAAATCTTGCACAACCTGCGAGTATTTATCTGTTATTTCTGGATGCTTTGCGCACACTCTGCACTGGGTAATGTTATTTTCATATTATAAGAGCTGAAATTCGTCGCACTACTGCTTTCTGAATTGCCTCTTGCGTTTCCCCTTTTTAGCACTATTATAATCGATATTGGTATCACTTCTTTAACGTTTACTTCGTTCACTTAACACAGTCTGCTCAGAATATTCAGGTCCACACTGCACAAAAGACACGTCACTAGTCCGATTTTTCGAAAAAACAACAAGATACTTATTTGATTACTTGGCATCCCACTCGCCAGCAGTAATTTCTCAGTTACCAGTGCGAGATGGCGACTGCTATTTCGAGCCCTGCTTATGATCTAGTATTGATACTCTTCAAATTTAATGTGCATAATATAGGAAGAGTAATAATAGTTTCTAGACAAATTTGGGCAGATATCAATGCAAAAATATAGTGAACAAATTAAATTAACTTCGTACATATACTCTTTTTTATTTTTTGTTTCACTGTCTATGTATTATTTGTTTAAATTAGTGTTTCTCAAACTTTTTTCAAGTGCGGACTACCTTTATAAATTTTAATTTCTGCTTACCACCTTACTCTTATCTATATCGACAGCAATAATTATAGCGTATGTTACTAGCACAATAGGTATATTTAAAATAAAAATGATTAAAATTCATTTAATTTTAAGTTATATTAAATAATTACACTAATAGAAGAAAATTTGTTTATTTTAATAGTTCAAGAAAAAATTAATAAAAATTAAATAAATATTGGTACTCACATTAATGAGATAGATAAACCTGCCGACTTATACATAGCTATTCTAGGTTTGGATGTATGCTGGTAACAAGCACCGTATTCACAGTGCTTTAGATCCCTATTCTGTTGCTGAAACTAGAATGGAAAGTGCACGGGTAGGGTGACTAATTGAAAAGTCCATAAAATGTCAGTCTTGGGAGGAGGACATGTGATAGACGACTACCATGTGTAACTTTCAGACTCTCTGATTTGCAGTTATGTAATTCAAAATATATTCAAAATACACGGTTAATTTGCATTCCTTTTTCTGTCTTTTTTGGAAAATCTAGGAAGACCTCAAGGGCAAACTTCGAAAAGCACTTGTGGTCTGCTGACCACAGTTTGAGACACGAACGCTGCTTTAAATTTTAAAAATGTGTTAGATTCAAAGAAGTAGGAATCATATTCATAAAATATACGAAATATTGAAAAGTTTATTGATACTTTAAAAATATGCTTTTAAAAATATTTTAAACAGTTTACTGATAATCATATGCCATTATTCCTGTTTAACATATTGCATGTCGTTATACGTTTTCTATTTTATAAATGTTACATTTTATTTTCGCATTTCATGGTTCAAATGCCAATATACAGAATATATATGCAGACTTTTGACACTTGTTTCTTACTTGCTTTATCTGGGCAATTTAAATTGTAGGCACAGTAGATAGTAGGTGCAATTTTCCCAAACAGTAGTCCACGTATATTTTACAGTAAATGCTTTTTAAAAATATTCTGCATATTAGTTATTATCATGCATTTACTCTTACAAAATACTAGATTGAGGAACAAATAACATTTAATATCTCTATTGTATTCTTTTTAGTTATCTAAGTAGAGAACTATATAATTAAAAAAAATTTAGTGTATTTATCTTTATGTTTAAATGTTTCTAAATCTGAAAAGTAATTCATTTTCGTAATTTTTAATTAGGAGCTGCAAGAAATCATAAAAGCAAATTTAAAAAAGAACAGGAAAAAAGCTAAAAGCTGCTTATCATTTTATCTAAGATAATAGTGGTTGCCACTGAAATATTTATGAAGATATTCCCTTTCCATCTCTTGTAACATATGTGTATATGTATAGCAACATCTTCAAATTTACATTGAACTCTTTTGTAATAATTGTAATTGTTACGTTATTAAAACTTTCTTAATGTAACCTTATACAAACTGCTATATTTTTATTTTTATTGGAATAGGTGACTGAAAATAAATTTCGAATTTGTTAACAAAGTAAAGGCTTAATTTCTAAGAAATTTATAAGCTACTGATATTTATTAAGAAGAATATATAGAGGGGATATTTGCTTAAAAAATCAGTTGGTACTCTGATCCATACAGATTTTGTAATATATAATATACTATGCAATAGGATTCATAATATACATAATATTCCAGAATAAAATCATCAGATGCTGAGAGGATTTTATGGTTGAAGATAAGCAAAAGATATTCTCTGAACCTATAGTGAAACATGCATAGTTTGAGTGAGACGTTGAAAAGCAGCAGCAAATTGATGCAAACTCTCTGCTCATCCACTTTGTCACCAAATATCCTACGACTAACTCTGTTATCTATTACGCGCCTAGATCTTTTTTATTTTGATGCGTGCAGAAGATGCCGCCCAATGAATCTGCAACATTCTGCATAGAGAAGGCAGTTAACCATCCCATCTGCTTGTTACTGATGTTCAGTATCTCACAATTTATGTATTTGATTTCAGCTGCATGTTTGCACGACAGTGTTTGTTTTTTTGGCCACCTAATGGGTTATCAATTTGTTTTTTTTTTATTTTCAGACAGCTGGTATTCAATACTAGCCTTTACATTCATTTACCATCATTGATCATATCTTGTAAACTCTCCACGTTCCTCTATATGATCACAGCACTTTTTTTTATTTTCTTTAGACACAGAATTCACTGTCGGCATTTGGTGATTTTCTTCCAGGCCATACTCCGCAACAAGCCTAAGGAACTGCAGCTGCTTATGTCTTTCAAGCAGTAATCATAGCTCTTAAAATAGTTCATATTTTCTGCCTATTTGTGCTTTGTTAAGTAGATATTTGAATTTATAATCCATTTTGAATTTATCTGCTCAAGAATTACTTTATAATTTCTAATTTTGTTTAAATCAAGGGAGCATTTCGTGGATCGTACATTATCCTTCATTAGGAATTCTGCCTCAAAAACGCTATGCTAAAATATCAACGCTGAAATATCCTCAAAAACACTAATATGCACATTAGTTGAAAATTACACTTTTATAATTTAAATTTTAAAATATATATTCCTGACTTTGAAATATGGAACAGGAAGCACCAAATATTTTATTTTTACTTAACGATTTCTTTAATTTCCAGATCAATAGCCTGAAGCTTATACTAAATAAGCATCAAAATAATTCTTTTACAAAACAAGCCAATTATACCTGTAATTCAGGAGTTACTGCAGTCATTGAAGTCGATATTCGAGTCAAGCAGCGCCTTAATTCATTGATAAGGGACAAAATTATGGACTTCGAAAACCGAAATAACCCGATAAAAGTGGACTCATCAGTATCAAATGTGCTGCTGCTATCACGAAATACTTGAGTTCTCAAATTTTGAGGGATTGTGATATCTATTAAGCTTACTTCCAAAAAAAGTATCCGTTACTTCCGTCATTTTGAATTTAACTCTAAAACGAACGCCGGAGAGTTAAACGGAAAAATTTCCCCTTGGTCGATTTCTATAACGGTCAAGATGATGATACGAGACTTGCTCTTTAACGAGTAGATCGCAGAAAACGACCGGTTGTTCCTTCCCATGTGTATCAAGACTAGGCTGTATTCAGCCGCATCCAGCGCAATCTTGACCAGCATTCTTCAAAAACACTTAGAATCATCAAGAATTTCGTGCTGTAGTGTAAGGACTTCACATCAGAGTTCGTTCTTTTCCGAAAGGGTAAATTTTCTGTGGAAGGACGGAAAATCCATGTGTCAAGTGATGATTCTGTCTTCACTTGTCTTTTGTTTCTTTAGAAGCGCGAAGATTCGCATTGATGTGCAATTCTAGAAACCAAAAATGTTGGTAAATATCTTAATAACATATGAATTATACATGAAGAGAGCATATTTCATTGCTTACTTTTAAAATTATGATCCATAGATATAATGCTGTTATACGTTTTAGATGAAATATTCTTTCTGCAGTTTTAAAAAATATAGGTCAGTAGGTATCTACTGCATCTGAGGAGAAACTTCTCTGATCGTAGTTGATTTAGCATGACTTTAGACAATATTGTGATCCTTTATGCAAGAATCACTTTCTCTTTTTTTTTCTGAAATATATTTCTTTCCCCTGCATAGTATAATTATTATGATTTATACAATAACTGTAATAATTATTGTATTTATTATGGCAAAATGATTATCACTAATTATTCAGAAGTTTTTTTTTCAGTGCATATTATTATGCATACATTTTACTTCAAAGATAAAAAAGCTATAATAATTATTAATTACAGTATTATTAAAATAATTATTAATTATTGTATTATTATAATCAGTTATAATAATTATTAC
>KK119068.1:28171-45586 GCA_000611955.2 Stegodyphus mimosarum | reverse complement strand
ATAATAATTAAATAATTATAATAATAATTATTATACAATAATAGTTATTTATTATACTTTATTGCAAATTATGTACGTATAGCAGGATTAAGTATTGGAAACACACCTACTTTTAACAATATATGAATTAATATACAAATGCGCAAAATTGAACACTGCGTAATTAAACAGTTAATTACGAATGAGAATCAGCATATTACCCTAGACTGCTTTGTCGCATGCATTAGTCGCTGGGTTATATAGCATCTCTCTCTTATCTTTATTTCCTGATTCATGCCCATAAATTTTTTTAATGCAGTCTAGGCTTTTACTTTTTATTTTTATAAACATGCTTTTTGTCTGCCTTTAAGAAGTTTTGCCTCAAATGACACGAAATGATTTTTACTCTCAAAACCGAGTTACTTTTTTGTGTTTGCTTTCTTCCGGATCTAAGCTTCAAAGCATATACTGGTGAGGTCTGTCTGGGCTGTTCGGTTTGGAGGCAGCGTCTTAGCATAGCTGCGTAATTTTTTTAATGTATGTGTCAATAAACGCTTACCTGCCTAAGAAATTATATCACACATTTCCTCTGCAACATCTCGCCCATCAACTGAAGATTCTCTTCAAATCAAACGAAAGAAGGAAACTGTTTATTCACCACTGTTTATTTTCTACAAGACAGAAGTAAAAGAAGGGATAAAGCATCCAGATAAGTATCCTTCCTTTCTCTAAATTTAATTTAACCTATATCTTGAAAGTGCCCTTAAATTCATTTAGTCATTATTTTCATTAGTTTCTAGCATTATACGATAGTTAGTATATTGCTTTAAATCATGTGGTTCCTTTTCTCGTAACTATTCCGTAGAGACGCTACGTTCCTTATCAGCAGTCAATCAACAGTTACCCTTCGAAGGCCCCGTTACTTGCTTAGGAATTTCTTGAGAGGAAAAATAGGGATTTTGGGCATAGATAAGTGCAGTAGACTGTTATCTTTGTTACTAGGATCTCTTTCAGTTCTCATACTTAGAATTATATGCTAACATAAATACAGTGGGCCTGAATTTGTTAAACTAATGCCTTAATAAATTATGAGGGTTAAATTAATGAATAAATATTATGTGTAACAAATAAAAAAATTTAATTAGCAATCGTATTTTAGGAAAATTTTCTGTTTCTTTTCCTTTTCTTTCTATAGGCCCTTTTTTTTTTAAAATTTTTTTTCCTATTACATTTGGGCCATTTATTTTTATTTTATTTTGTCCCGACTTTTCTTTCTGGCCTTTTGAACTCGTACAAAGTGTACGAGATTCATTTTTACTGTCCTCTGAAACACGAAATTGTCCCCCTTTCTATATACCTTTCCTTCGCACCTAAGCTTGATTTTTCGCCCATCGGCGCAGAAAGACTTAGCGGGTGCAAAACAAGACATCTGTCTTCTTTGTCTGTCTGTCTGTCGGATCTAAGCTTCATTTTTCGCCAGGAATGCTGAAAGACTGCAGAAAACTGCAAAATAAGATATATAATTCCTGTTTTGTTGTCTGTCTCCAAATGCATGCCAGAATAATAAGAATACTATCAAAGTATCAAGTTTATACTTTTGATAATTTAAGTAAAATTCCGTCTAACTGAATTCTTTCTTTTCGTCTTTTTGTCATAATTGGAATAATAGTTGAGAACTGGAAAGAGCTGTAGTGTTTTCCTGTAATATATTATTCAGTAGTTTTATTATGGTGGAAATAATTTCGAAACTGTGTTCTGAAAGTATTAGATATCATTTCAATACAAGTCGCATCGTAAACTGTCATCGAAGAACTTCATTCTTTGTGTTTAAGTGTAATAAACGCTGTATGTCAACAAAACTTGCATATGAAACTTACACTGCCACAAACTTACAGACATCAGCCACTAAATATTACAGAGATGATTATCTAACAGAAACTGAGTATTATTTTAAAAATGGACTTCGTAAGGTGTATCCATATTATTTTCAATATTCCACTTTTTGCAAAGGACGGTGGATAAATAGAAAATTAATTGATGTGTATTCTGAAGAGTTTGCTGTACATCCAAGACAAGAACTTGAGAAACGAATATCTGAAGGTTTGCTGAAAGTTAATGGGAAAAGTGTTGACTTGCATTATATCTTAAGAAATGGAGATCATGTCACTGCTTGTAGTCATAGACATGAACTTGGAGTTTTGGCTTCACCTATAAATATTATTTATGAAAATGAAGACATTCTTATTGTTAATAAGCCATCTTCAATCCCTATTCATCCATGTGGTTTTTACAGGCACAATACTATTTTGTTTATTCTCGCTAAAGAGAAGAATATGAAAAATCTTCATGTGGCTCATCGTTTAGATCGATTAACTTCAGGAGTTTTAATTTTAGCGAAAAGCAGCAAGAAATCTCGAGAGTTACATGATCAATTAAATTTACGTGACATCAAAAAGGAATATGTATGCCGTGTAGAGGGAAATTTTCCTGATGGTATTGTAATATGTAATAAACCACTCAAAAAATGTAATCATAAGCTTGGAATTTCTGTAGTGGACCCATCAGGTAAAGTTTCTGTCACAGAATTTGAAAAGCTTAATTTTAATGGAAAGTCCAGTGTTGTGTGTTGTAGGCCTCTTACTGGTCGAACTCATCAAATAAGAGTGCATTTGCAGTATTTGGGGTATCCTATTGTGAATGATCCTTTATACAACAGCTATGTATTTGGGCCTGTTAAAGGCAAGCATGGCATATTTCATAAGACTATTAAAGAACTTTTGGAGGATTTAGCTGAAGAACATTCTTCTGAATGGTGGCTAGAAAGTTCCTATGGAAACACTGATAAGCCTTATGAAACTGTGAAATCTGAAATGAATTTTAAGCAGGAAATGCAGTTTGCTATGGTAGATAAAGAACTGATGAAGAGCAAATATGAGAAAGATGATGCAAAGGTATCCTTTGATAAAAATTGTTATTTTTGCAGTCATTCTTATCGAGATCCGAAACCAACAAATTTAATTATGTTTCTGCATGCTCTTAAATATCAAACCAAAGACTGGGAATTTAAAACAGAGATGCCTACATGGGCATTTGAAGAATGGAATCTTATGTAAATAATTATAATATAAATAAGCAATAAATAACTATTTATTGGTGACAAAAATAATTAGTTTAGAACTGATTTATTTTTAGAAAAGTTTCCAAACAATTAATATATTTGTAAATTCTTTCCATATTACATATCGCCTTGTTTTTCAAGGATGTGTTGATATTCTTTAAAAAATTTTTTAAAAATTATTATATTATGAAAAATGGGGATTATAAAGTACTCATACTGACCAGCTTTAGAAATTTCTTGTAAAATGTGTGCATATTTATCTTGTATTACAAATTTCAGATAAATATCAGAATGCTAAATATAAAAATTTCAAGGTTATTATTTATTGTAACTTAGAATTTATGAAAAAAAAATGTTAAAACCTTCATTCCCCTGCCCACCCCTTGACTGCAGTTTTGCATTA
Organism: Stegodyphus mimosarum; assembly: GCA_000611955.2. Taxonomy (NCBI): domain Eukaryota; kingdom Metazoa; phylum Arthropoda; class Arachnida; order Araneae; family Eresidae; genus Stegodyphus; species Stegodyphus mimosarum. The sequence goes on along the minus strand of KK119068.1, from coordinate 42,086 downwards.
AGGTGCATTTTCAAGATTTAATCTTCAAACTTAAAATTGTGAAAACACTTTGTGTTTATATAATGATATTATTTTGAGATAAATTAAGGAAGGCAGATTTAAATATTTTTATGCAGCTCTTACACAGTAGTTTAATAAAAGCATTGGTATATGTGTATGCAGTAAAATCCTGCTTAAATAGTGAAGTAAACTAAGACTGTATAGATAGTTCCAAAGCCAATAATTTTCAAGTTTTTTTTAAATGAATATTTTCCTATTTTCTCAGTATTCAAATAGGAATATATATTTCATAGTGAATGCAAGTACTAAAAGTATATTTGTTCACAAGAACAGGTGTGAAATTTGTGTCTTGGGAGTAATGTAGGAAAATATAAGTACCTACACGTATTGATGTGTTCTCTCGGTGAAAATTTGCACTGTGCTAAACGGTTTCTCAGAATATGAATAAAGGATTGAAAGAAAAACTTCAAATATTTCTGTAAAGTTAAAAAAAAAAGCAGTTATTTTTCACTCCAGGAGTTATTGTCATTCATGGTGGTAGAAAAGTTGGCCCAAATGCGCTTTAGCCCACTGCTTGGCGGCGATTGTTTTTGAATGAGCAATAAACGCGCCAACATGGGTAACTCCGTATATCCGCGAACATGGCTGACTGGGTATTTTGAAGCTAGGGAAACATGTAGTTTTCGCGCATGCGTATTTCCTATTTTATAAAGAACGGTTTTATTGGTAATGTGAGATGACGTAGCGGTTTATTCGAAATTCTTACGTGTTAATTTAAGTAGTTATTTCAGTTGTCGTTGTATTCTTTGAATGCGGTGTTTTTGTGTTGAGTGTTTGCTATTTTCGTACCTTATATTTCGCTAAATACCGAGTCGGTATGGATTTAGCTGTGATGCTGAGAGAGGTGAGTGAATGTACATGTACATTTATTACTTTATTGGAAGTGCAAGTTGCTTAATTTTTATATTTTGTTGCCTTTTATTGAAATAATTTGGCTCAGCTGAAGAACAGAACGCTGGTATCGTTTGCAATTTATTTTATTTTGTTGATTTGTGCACATTGCCTACATTGTGCAATTCGCTGATGTTTTTTTTAAGTTAAAACGGAACGCTGTGCACATGGCATTTTCTTGTAATTTATTTTCGTTATTTTAGCTTATTTTGTTGATTTGTGTACGTTGCCTACATTGTGCAATTCGCTGAAGTTTTTTTTAAGTTTAAAAGGAACGCTGTGCACATGGCATTTTCTTGTAATTTATTTTCGTTATTTTAGCTTATTTTGTTCATTTGTGCACGTTGCGTACATTGTGCAATTCGCTGAAGTTTTTTTTAAGTTAAAACGGAATGGTGTGTACATGGTATCGTTTGTAATTTTAATGCCCTTTTAAAAAAAATTCCTTCTTTCTGGGATGCCATTTTGGTTATGTTTTCGCGGAGCGTGTCGGGAAGGTTATGTAACGGCATAAAATGTGTAAGTATTACAACATAAAATGTAAATAATTAATTTAAACCTAACTGACAAATATTTTAATGATTATAATGTTCGTTTTGCATATTTTATTATCTTTTTGTGTGCAACAGTTTCCATATTAATTTACGCTTTACAATTCTATGTTTTGTTTACACTAGGTTTTCGCGGAGCGTGTGGGGAAGGTTGCAATTGCAAAGACGTTTCGCAGAAACGCGCCGAATTGGCGATTTTCAATACATCGCCAAGCAGTGGGCTAAAGCGCATTTTCACCGAAAAGTTTTCTGCCTTATCCTCCAAGTGCTGGAATAAAACATTGTTATTTTAAATGTTCAGAATTCAACAACCATATAGACAAAAATGCACTATATATTTCTTTCTTTTCTTTTTTAACAAAAGAAAGCATCCAGGGATTATTGAGGCTTAAATTGTCTGCAAAAATGGCTGTGTCCCTGCTAGTTCAGATTAAAGGAGCTGTGTAATTCACTGCATACGTGAATTTATTGAAAGCATCATGTTCATGTTGGTACAGACTTCCTTCCTGCACATGTAGCAAAGGATGTTTCATTAAATGACACTACCAAAGGACCAGCTGTAATTTACAGCATACTACCCAGACCATATCAAAATGTGCAGAAATATAGCATATTTTATAAAAAGAAAAAAAAATGCAGGAAATAACTCCCACAATTTTCAAGAAATACTCAAGGGAACATTCTAAATTGTCAAAGGTCATGCTAGTGTGTTTCATCAATAATTCTAATGTGTTCATTTATATTGCTGTCTAAATCTTTTACTAAGATTTATTTATATACTTAGGTTTATTATTTAAGATTTATTTTATATGTATGACATCTAAAGTATTCTCATTCAATGAATTCTGGGAAAGTCAGGTAAGGTGCATGATGTAGCCACAGTCCTGTTGAGTGGTGGTCTCAAATCTGTAGGCTGCATTCTGCCTGCAAAATGTATTTGTTGTAAATTATTTGGTGCCAGAAATTTGCAAATGAATAAGGTTATGGAATCAATAATGAAAACAATAATTATGCATGGACAAGCTCTGAACCACCAAATATGTAAGTAATTTGTAAGTTGCTTACAGTAATTAAAAATGAGTATAGAAAAATTACTTGTAACGAGGTGAGGCACTGAATGTTTAGGAGCCGAAAAAACAGTTTTTTAATTTAATAAATTAAATTAAAATTTCGTAATACAAATAAAAAAGTCATTGATAATATACTTAATAATACATGGGTAAAAGATTTAACATTTCTTGTTGACTTAACCAGACATTCAGATAATCTTAATAAAGAGCTGTAAATAAAGCATTTGATATGCATGCTTGTGTTAACTTTTAAAGTTAAATTGCAGTTATGAGAAACACAACTTTAATCAAAATATTTTTAACATTTCCTACATCAGGTCCTGTCTTAATATTTAAAATAAAAATCTGAGAAATATAAGAAAACTAGCATTATTGTAGCAATAATTTGAGGATAGATGTATTGATTTTAATGATCTGTAACATTTTCATTAGCATTAAACCAACCATGAATAATGCACTAGAAAGAACTATAAATAGAGCTAGTCAGTTTACCACTGTGATACAGATATTCAAGGATTTGAAGATACAAATTTGATTAAGTTTTATTCCATTTGTAAAAAGATAAATATTGTCAGTTATTAATTTTGCACTTAGAATAATTACACTGTTTGGGTTGTTTTTTTCTCAATTGAAAATTATTAAGAAAAGATATTAGTGAGCATCTATATGCAATCAATCATCAAGTTGTAGTAAGAAAAAAGAAATTTATAGTTATTTACATACAAATATATTTGGGGGGGGGATAGATGTGTTAAAGAAGTAAATAAAAGAAAGAAGATTGTCAATATTTACTCTCAAATTTTCTTACATTTTGAAAGTTCTATCTGGAAAGTGTGGTTTTTTTTTTTTTTTTGGTTAACCTTAAGTAAGTTATTTATTCAACATAGTAGAATTATTTCAAATAAAAATCAGTCTGAAAATTTATTGTTTAGCTGCCGGTGCATTTAAATTGTGAAGTGTAACCAAGAGAAATTTCTTGCAGTTACCAACATTTAGATTTCAGTCACAAAATATTTTTTTCCTTTATGTTTATTATTATTGTTTATTATGTTTTAATAAATATTGAAGAGGGAGTAAGTAACTAAATAAAATAGAAGAGAGAATGTAACCAAAAGAATATCTAAATTTTAGCCAGGGGGAAGGAAACTGTTATATATTTAAAAAATAAAAATTAAGTATAAAGAGAAATATAGAAAATACAAATTGATATTACTGAAATTCTCAAACTATGTGTGAGGCAGAATTAAATTTTAAAAATATAATTTCCAGTCATATAAACTTAAATGCGATATTCTACACTCATGCATCATGCGTTATAAAGGGTAATATCTATATATTTGGAGCATACTCAGTGCAGTATATGTATATACATGCACACGCATGTGCATAATATGTATAAATTTGTTCTTGTGCTATTAAAAAATTTATGGCCCATCAATTACTTTCAGATTGTGCATTTGGTAACGTATAATTTGAGTTTCAGATGACTAATATAGTACACAGCATTTCATCATGATGTCACTCTATTTAAAAGAATAAATATGTTTATTCAAAGTAAAGTATTCAAGAAACACACCTCATTTTATTATTTATTTAAATTAAATTTTAATATGCAGTAAAGAATATTTTTGTTGAGTCTTACTTTATGCTTTCAAATGCATTTGCAGTTTGCACACTCATTTATCACTATAAAGAAATTATAGCAATGCTCCTAAATTTTAGTGACCCATTTATTAGTTAAACTTTATGCAACAAAATTCATTTGATGAGCATGGTATATTATTAATATGTTGAATATATTTTTAAGTGACAAATTTCTTTTTCTATTGCCAGTTTCAGGAATGAATGTACTTTCAATCACAGCTGTAAATTGAATTCTATTTTAACATTATTTGTCAGACATTTGTATGCCTTACATAAAATCTCACATTTGAATTTTTTTTCCAAATTAAAATTATGTAATAAAAGAAGTTGGTAATGTGTCTTCAAATAGGAAAATATTTGCAGTTAGCTTATATATACACTCTTAGACAAAAAAAAAAGGCGCACCGAGAAGATATAAAGCAAATTGGATACAAATTAGTATGCATAGAGGTTTCGACGAAAAATGCAAAATTTTACATTTTGACTGCCAATGAATGAACGGTTGTCCCTACAGTGCATCTCATCTGCGCAACTGGCAGGATATTTAAGAGGAGAAATTACGATTAGAGGTCATAAATTCTTCACGACTTTCCTTCCGTCTACTCTGGTAGACAGTAATTATGCCTCGCATACAGGTGTGCGAACGATATGCCCAGATGTCAAAATTTGAAAGAGGTTGTGTAGTTGGGCTCAGAAGCCGGTTGGCCTTATCGGCGAATAGCTCGACATTTGAGCAGGAGCAATGCCACTATTAGACGATGTTGGCAGAAATGGGTGAACCATGGCCGCACACAATGTCAAGAAGGAAGCGGTAGGCCTAGAGAAATGATAGAACGTGAAGACCGAGCAATCGTCAGAGCGCCACTCGCAGCCCCAGATGCACCATTATCATCTATTGTATGTCCAACTTGTGCTTCGGTGACCACAAGGACCATTCATAGACGTCTCACAGAAAGGGGACTGAGGTCACGGCGCCCCTTGCGCCGACTACCATTGGCCTCTGTGCAACGTCAAGCCCGTTTGCAGTGGTGTCAGGCTCATTCGCACTGGAATGTCACTGACTGGAGTAGAATAGTCTTCAGTGATGAGCCCCGATGACCAGCAAAGGCGAGTGTGGAGACGCCCCGGACAGCAGTGTGATACCAACCTGACTGTCTTCCGGCAGACAGGCCGACAACCAGGAGTGATGGTCTGGGGTGCCATTTCATTTCATAGTAGGACCCCTTGAGTTGTCATCCGTTGTAATCTTACAGCACAGCGGTCCGTTGACAAAGTTCTAAGGCCCGTTGTGTTGCCCTTCATGTCACGCCACCATGGGCTTACATTTCAGCAAAATAATGACTGTCCCCACACTGCACATGTTTCTACTGCTTGCCGTAGTGCTTGCCAAATATTACCTTGGTCAGCAAGGTCACCAGATCTCTCTCCTATTGAGCACGTTTGGAGCATTATGGGCAGGGTCCTCCAACCAGCTCGGGATGTTGACAATCTAGCACGCCAGTTGGACAGAATTTGTCACGATATCCCTCAGGAGGACATCCGCAACCTCTATCAATCGATGCCAAGCCGAATAACTGCTTGCATATGGTCCAGAGGTGGACAAACATGTTACTGACTTTTTCACTTTGTAAATTTTGTTGTTTCACTTCACTTCAATAAATCATCAAATTGTTCTCAAACTGTAATCATTTGATTTTCTGTACATGTACATCACTTCTACCAATTTTCGTCCCACTCAGATAACTCCTTCTTGGTGCGTCAAGAGTATATATATATATGATATTTTAGTGGTGGTGATCTAGTGAGAGATGGCAGTCCAGTGTCATCATGCTATTGTAGGCATGCCTGTCTCCGCTGTAGTATCAAGGGAAGTCACAATGATGATTGCCATGCTGCTGCAGATGTCGCAATGTGGACAATTGTTTTGCATATGAACCAGTTTTCTGACTCAGGGTATATGAAGTGGCTGTACCATTTCTCATGGCTGAGAGGAGAGCATGTCTGTCTTCTCAGGTATTAGTCGCTTGGGTTATTGAGATCCTGCATGGTGTTCAGTATAACTCTTGTGGACCCATCAATTTCATATTAACCTGATAGTAATATGACCCCAATCAACATGAGCTGCAATCCGTGGAACTATAAACCACAGTCCTGATAAGCCACGATCGGACTGTGATATGTTCCATAATCAAACTGCGACATAAGCTTGTGGATAATAGAATTGATAAATGTGGTACCATAATGGAATTACAACATGTGCTGGTGGGAGTTTCTTTACACAAGTCATAAAATAATTTTTATGCAAACAACCAACTTTCAAATATGATTTCCAAACCTGATTCCTTATTTGTAATAATATACATGGTTTTACTCATACCACTTTGTACACATGCTGGAATGCTAGTCATTGGCATATCACAACATGTAGTGTCTTTCATACAAATTCGATATTTATTACATACCAGACTTGTATAGCATTTTGAAAGGCTAATGGTGTAGTTTTTCAGAATACTCACTGTTATCAAAATAAACTGCAGTAAAACACAGTAATGCAAAGTACAATTTAAATATAAAATAGAAAGAAATTCTAAAATCATTATATAGAACCATTGTAAAATATAGGTTATGTTATATGAATATAATACAAAGCAGCAGTACGGAGAAAGCTCACAGATTTCCAGTCTTGCACATGATTACTGAAGAACATGCTACAAAAAGATAAAAATCTTACACTGAATCTTTACTACTCAAAATATTAAAAAAAATTTAATAATTGACATATGATTATTTTTAACATTTTATTTGCAAATATACCAGAAAGTGTTATCGCCTATTACGGGACAGTTTACTAGCACTGCAATCATGACAGCAATCAAATTAACAGCACCCTTGAATGTTCAATACTATACTGGCTTTGAAGGTGAAATTATGTGATTTTTCTTGAAATTACTTACATATACGTCATAAAAATTTATAACACCTAATGCCTTATTTCCGGATTTTTAGGATCTGTTCCTAGAACTAACTATGAATGTAATTAATTTAATTATTCTCTCAATACAAAACTGAATCATTATTGGAATATTTTTAATGTAAATATTATTTACAATAAGAAAAGAAGATTACATAACTAAAATAATAAGAAGGAATACAAGCAGTGTTTGTGTTTTAGAAGTTATCTGGTATATTTCATTAAGCATAGTTCTTAATATTCTGTTTATGTAAACATTCTTTTGATATCATGTCTATTTATAAAATCAATCTCTAGAAAAGTTAATTTTAGATTTCTAAATTTCTCAGTTGTAAGATATGCAGCAGTCTATATAAAATTTTACTAGAAAGAGAATATATTTGAATGATTTAATTGAACGATAATAATCTATAAAGCATGTTTCAGAATCTTTGTTATTAAATTTCATTGAAAGATATGCAGACATCATGTCTCAGTGTTGTGGTCTAACTAAAAATGAAATACTGAAAACAGTGCAAAAATAAAAATTTATTTATTTCAAATGACAACACTAATTGTGATTTTTAATAATCTAAATTAATTTTATCCGATGAAGAAAATTAAGTTGTGATATCTTTCTCCAAACACAGAACCTTCATATTACACTGGCAAAAAAACTTGCACTTAATCTAAAATAATACAAGATGGAATATTTTGCATTAAGGAGGCGACTATAATAGAATGTTTTGCTAGCAAAAAGATATTTGTCTTTCTGTGCATATCTTCTCTCAGATGCAGAGCAATTATATGCCGAAAGTTAAATATTAACTCTATACACAATAATGCACAGAGGTTGAAACCTATTTACACAACAGCTGAATGTTCATGTCAAGTTACTAGGCACTATAATACCTGCATAGGTAATTAAAATTCTTAAAATGCATTTTCCATTTGGAATTCTATGTTATGTATTAATCTCTCTGGTTGTGTTATGAAAACTTCCAAGATGACATTTTTTTTTTCGAAAGAAAGCATGAATTGATGCCTAATATTATTTTAGATTATTATATTCCTACCGTAGTGATGAATACTAAGCACTTACTAACACTTGTTTAGATATTTTTTTTAATTGTTATTTCTATCACAGAGAAATAAAATAAAAATGTATATTTACCAGTAGGAAAATCTGCATACAATAAAATAATGCAGTAAATTTTTTAGTTGTAAAATACTTCTTATGACTCTTCCCATGGGTGTTTTCCTCATAAAAGTTTTACCTGAATGTTTGAAAACACTTTGTTTTTAAATCTTGATCGATGTGCCAGTTTATGTTAATTTTCCATATACATACAAAAATAGGAACATATACTTCTATAAATGAGTTGGAATATTTTGAATAATTTTAAATTTATGAAAATAATTAGTAATGCTGCTTAATTTTTTTCCGTAATACATTATTCTAAAAAAGTTTCAATAATATTTCGGACATAAACGGGAAGTTTTTAGACAGTGACTATATTGACTGTTGTCATAGTTTTACATCTAAACAAATAACTGCAGTTCTAGTGCAAAAGGACTTTCTAATTAAATTAGCCTGTATTAATATTATATTAAAAAAAAAGAAACACGCACTCAAGAAATTCTACATCTAAAAAGTCCAACCTACAGTGAGCATAGCAGTATTTTATGGCTGTAATAACTTGTTGGTGTTATTCCTATCCAAAAATACCATAATTTGAGATGACCATGAGTTCTTATTCATTCGCAACAGAAAAGTAATTCATTAAGATTAGTAGCAAGTTTAAAACATCTTTTGACTACTTGTTACTGTCCTTTCACAAAGGGATTTGAATCCCGAAGGACTATTACTTTCGTTTTAGCATTTTGCGTCGTTCCACTTTTCAATTTACTGCTTATTTTATTTTATTTATTTTTTTTTTACGTAGCTTTCTTTTTGGAAAATAAAAAGGAATTTTAATTACAATTCTAAATAAATGTGAAATTCGTAACAATACTCTCTAAAACTTTAACCGAATTTTTCATTAACAAACTCAAAGATTTCAAAGCCAGCAATACCAACGTTGTACAGAAAAACATTTTTATTTCCAGCGCGTGAGAGTGTGTACCGAAATTTCTAAAGATATGCTCAATTTAAAATTATTTTGCGATTTTTTTTTTCTTTGATTCTTAGCCGTTGGCATTGGCCCTTACTGCCGATATTTGTACACTCCTAAGCCCGGAAGCGGTGGTTTCTTTATTATGGAGGCCAGAGCTTGAACTTCGCCGGAATCCGGCTCCGGTATTTCTCAGTTTTTGAGATAAATCATAATTTTAGCCGGAGGTCTAAATGAAAGATCTCCGACATTTCTTTTATGGAAGTTTTAGTTAACAAATTTTATTTTAATAATAAATATCGATTCTAACTTCTGAATGCAGGGCTATTTATTTCTCGCTCTAAAGCTTAGACTGACGTCGAAACTTTTAAGGAAAGTAAAGCCCCCACCCACATGTCAAAGGCTTATCCTCATAGACCTTAAAAGACGTTATAAGGTCCATGCTTATCCTCCAAACACGGATGGCTGTGAACGGCTCCTTACGAAAGATACATTATGCGCATGCTCGCGGAAGTGAAATGCATTTTATTTTTATAACGTAGCAAAGATCATACGGCTACTACATTTGGCATAGATTTTATTAATTAACGGGATATTCGAATGTCAAAATAGTTCCTTTAGACTACATTCAGTGTGAACAATGAAAATTGAACAATTAAATACTCAAATCCTTTCCGTGAAAATAATCACGTTCAGTTTCCGAGCCATCACTGGGCAGAAGAGACGTTTTTCGAATATTACGAAAGCATTTGTCAGAATAAAGCGTTCGTAAATTTTGTTGCACTAAAATGAAAATGTAATTGATAATAAACTTCATAGCTAGCTGTGAGAGAAAAGATTTCTTTAGAATGCATAAAATTTTAGAACGGTTACTATTAGGAATGTCTGAACTTCATGTGATAAATTTAAAAGCTGAAAACTTTCAGTTTAACTTGAAAATAAATTAAATGAAATAAAAATGCCTATGCCATAAAAATCAATACTTTGGAAGCCAGTTTTCCTGAGAAAGTCTTTTATGGAGGCATCCCTTTCCTTAAGCAGAGAGCCCATATGAAGTTAACCTAACCTAAAAGTCATCGTTTTATTGCGGTTTGACTTAAAGAAGACTTCAAGAAATTACAGTAGGTTTACCATCACTTGTTGGCGATAAAAACAAAAGACGCATGCGTAGTTCATTCAAAAAGTCTTCCCATAAGGAGCCGTACACAACTATCACTGTTTGAGACGCTAGTATCCTCCAAGAAGCCCAAAGAATATATGACAGCCATGGAGGTTAATTTTTCGCTCCTGAAAGTACTATAAAAGTGACCACCCTGATCATGCACGTACCCCGCTAATAACTTCCTACTGCAGACCTCCTGTAGACTTTTTGAACGATGGAATCAAACGTGGAGGACCACTACTGTCGCTTGCATAGAGGAATCATGTTTATTGTCACACTGTTATCAGATTGTGTTCAGGGAAAATTTCAGTTCGTCAAACTGAAAAAAAAAAAAAGATCAAAAGTTTTGAACTATTCCCTCATTATTTTCAAAGCTATATTTTTCCAATAAAAGGAGCCGCCCAGACGGTATAGTGGTTAGAGGAGCCGACTGCGATACCAAAAGGTCTGGGTTCGAATCCCGAAGAAGGCATAGTTGTCGCTGTCCATCCCTTCATAGAAGGAAAAGATGGCCCACCCATTGGGTGCTTTCATAATAAAATGTTGCTATTGAATTGAATTTTATGGTTTAAGTGCGAAGAACGTTATATTTAATAAATAAAGGTAAATCACAAAACGTTAAAAAACGCCCCTTTGGACATAATATAAAATCTGAAACCTTTCAAGTTATACGGTTTTTCTCCCGTCTTCTGTGTGCTGCACGCAGCACAAGTGCTGTATAATCATGTGTCTTACTAATTATGTTTCTACTCTGCTGTTCTACGTCTTCATAGTATAAATAAATGTTTGTCATGTAGATGGAAGGCGTCAATTTTATTCTACATTGGTTATGGACCCAAGCAATACTTAACTGCGCTGTACAACCGTCTGTGTTAAATTCTTTCGGCAACCCAAGCTGAGTCGACTGAAATCAAAAATGACGACAATAAATACAGTTTCAATTGAAAAGCTAAAAAAGGACAATTTTGACACGTGGAAATTGCAAGTGGAAGCAACACTGATCAAAAATTATCATTGGGACTATGTAACTGGAAAAATTCCGAAACCAGAAACTGGTGACGAAGGATTTGCTAAATGGAAACTACTGACCAAAAAGCAAGAGCGGATATAATCTTATCAATTTCACCCAGTGAACTTACACAAGTAAAGAACTGTGTAACATCCCATGAACTATGGCGTAAATTGCGCTCTATTTACGAATCGAAAGGGCCAGCTAGAAAGGCCACAATTCTAAAAAAATTGCTTTTTACAAAAATGACCGATACTAAAGAAATGACTGATCATCTAAACGATTTTTTCACTCTTGTAGACAAGCTGAAAGAAATGGAAATCGACAGTGCGGATGATTTGCTAACAATATTGCTTTTATATAGCATACCGGACTCTTATAAAAGCTTTCGAATTGCCATCGAATCTCATGATGAACTGCCTTCTCCAGAAATGTTGAAAATTAAACTGCTGGAAGAAGCTAACGCCCGCAAAAATAAAGATTCATCGTATTGCGAATCACAATAAGCGTTCTATTCAAAAAATCAGAAGTATAACCAACAACCGGTTCCTAAACCAAAACTAGATACGTCTACAAACCGAAAGTATCCAGTTAACTACAGATGCAACTTCTGCAATATATACGGGTATAGAGCATCGGAATGTAGGAAGAAAAATAAGGAAAATAAAAGCAAACGCCTTAGAGAAATTGTGATGTTCGCAGAAAATCAGATTCCGTTGAAACAAAAACAGGGCCGCATCATGCACACATAGTGATTCTAAAGACGTTTTTTTTTTATGGATAGTGGTGCAATATCGCATATGTGTAACAGCAACGAACTGTTCCAAAAAGTTAACGAGGTAGGTCATATTTATGTTAAATTAGCTGCTAATAAAATAGTTACAGCTATCGCCAAAGAAACTGTTAAATTTAAAGTTCGCATAGATTTTAAAACCGAAAATATCGAACTCGAAAATGTATTGTGTGTGCCTGATTTGAAAAATAATTTAATCCCTGTATCTAAAGTAACTGCAAATAATTATTCAGTAAATTTCAATAAGAAAAATATGCTCAAATAATTAATTCTAATAATGAAACGGCAATTTCAGCTGAATGCGAAAATGATATTGTTACGCGCGTACGGGTTCGTTATATATTAAATGCACAAGTCGTTGAAAAGTTAACAAAATTTCTTCTTTCCACAAGAAATAAATCAAAATGCTAAAGTATTTCATCAGAGATATTCGCACAATATCACAGTATCTCAAACGTTTAGCAAAAACTCAATTCTAAACAGATAAAATAATTCTATCGCACAGCGAAATCGCTACAGTAGACAAACAGCAGTTCGCTTTTCACAGCTACAACTACAACAACAACTGCAACAACTGAGATGAGGTGTTTCAATTCGGCTTTTATAAGCTTTTTAATTGTCAGTAGAACAATCTCGGTTTTTCTAGATTTTTCTGGATGGCAACAGTAATTACGAGATATTTATTTATTAAACATTAAGTGCCCGCGCTCTTTTATTTTTCTTTTCTTTTTTTTTCAACGTAGCTTTCTCTTCAAAAATCGTCTGCGTTGAACGGGAAATATAATGCAATTTTAATTACAATTCTAAATAAATAGCCAAATAAATGTCAAATCCGTGACATTGTCCCCTTCCCAGAAACTGCACGTTCCGGGCAGTACAATCCTTGGACAGAAAGCCAAACTTACAACTAAGGCACCAGTGCTATAATAAACATTACTTTACAACAACAAAATAAATAATAATTGCAATAAGTAACTTTCAGCAAATTAAATTCTATCCAGCGCTAAATACAATTCAAATACTATCAAATACAAATACTTATCAAATACTAAATACAAATCGGATCATGGTCTTATACTATTTACAATTATATACACTACGTACTATAGCCATAGTAATGAACTAACCTGTCGTAATGAACGACTTTAGGTTTAGAGTTCGATGACTTACGGATCCGAACCACGACGTCGTTCAGCTTGTTTAGGGCTGTGTAAGGACCATCCCAAGGTGACTGTAGTTTCGGAGAAAGTCCTTTTCGACGAGTCGGATTCCATAACCACACCTTGTCTCCTTCGTTGAAACGATGTCCAGTAGCTCTCGTGTTGTAGCGGGTCTTCATCTTCTCCGTCGTCAAGTTGACTCGCTCTCGTGCAAAGTTATGCATCACTTCAAACCGGGCCTGGAGATCTTGAATGTATTCCTCAGGCGATGAAGGCGCATCCGGAGGGCGACCAAATAAGAAATCACAAGGCAGACGAAGATCACGACTGATGAGCATCTGGGATGGGGAATGGCCGGTAGTCTCGTGGACAGCACTGCGGTAAGCCAGTAAAAATAGTGGCAACTTCTTGTTCCAGTCCTGTTGGTTTCTGGAAACCACTAATGAGAGGTTATTGAGGATGCTTCGATTAAACCTCTCTACCGTACCGTCCGACTGGGGATGTAAAGGCG
>KK119068.1:0-28134 GCA_000611955.2 Stegodyphus mimosarum | reverse complement strand
AAAATTCCTTCCCTGATCGGAATGTAACTGAAGAGGCACTCCGAACCTGGAAATCCAGTGCTGTATCATCATCTCTGCTATTGTGACAGCCTCTTGATCAGGAACAGGATACGCTTCAGGCCACTTGGTGAAGTAATCGATGACAACGAGGATGTATTTGTTGCCATCAGCAGTTCGTGGTACAGGTCCTAAGATGTCAAAGGCGATACGTTCAAAAGGTGCTCCTACATTGTAACGTTCCAGCTTCCCCCGGCTGCGTTTCTTCGGTCTTCTTCGACTTGCACAGGCATTGCAAGATCGGTACCACTTTTGCACGTCATCCTTTGCATTATTCCAGTAGAAACGCTCGCGAACTCTCTCCAAGGTCTTCATTATTCCCAAGTGACCTCCTGCAGGGCTGCTATGTAGTTCTTTAAGGACGTCCGGGATCCGGGATCTTGGGAGTAGCAGCTGCCATCGGAATGTCTTTCCATCATCCGATTCGAATTTTCGGTACAAGACTCCGTTTCGAATATGGAGTGAGTCCCGGAGAGCCCAATATTGTTTTGTCGTGGGACTATAGCTCGAAATGTCCTGCCAGGTAGGTTTTCTGTTTGAGGTCTCCATTAACTCAATTATGGGTTTAATATCACGGTCTTCCAGCTGATCTTTCCTGATTTCTTTGTCACTCCATGGGTCTGGATCAGCCGATGTTGATGTTTTGCCGTGACTTGATTAACCAGTTCGCATTTAGCTTCGACGCTGGAACAATATCCGCAGTTTCCTGGGAAGGTCTTCTAGACAAGGCGTCAGCGTTTCCGTGCGATGATCCCTTGCGATGACGGATAGTGATGTCATATTCCTGGAGTCTCTGTATCCAACTGGCTATCTGACCCTCAGGATTCTTGAAATTTAAAAGGCAGGCCAATGATGCATGATCCATACGGAGCAGGAATTTTCTTTTTGATGGAAATGTTCTACGGCTTTGACTATGGCGAGCAACTCTTTCCTTGTGACACAGTAATTCCTCTCCGGTTTAGATAGGCACTTGCTCCAGTAAGCCACTACACGTTCTTGGCCCTCTGTTTCTTGGGACAAACAGCGCCGATACTTTCATTACTCGCATCCGTGTCGGGAATAAATGGTCTGTTGAGCTGAGGATACGTCAGGATTGGAGCAGATGTTAAGGCTTCCTTCAGATTCTTAAATGCATTCTCACATTCTTTTGTCCACACGAACTTTTGCTTGCTCTCTGTCAGCTTGTGAAGGGGTCTTGCAATGGATGAAAAATCCTTCACGAATCTCCTATAGTAGGTGAAAAGCCCTAGAAAGCTTCTCAGCTGGTGGACATTTTCGGGACGTCTCCAGTCTTTAACTGCTGACACTTTTACAGAATCCGTGCGCACACCTTCAGCAGAGATGACATGTCCGAAGTAAGCCACTTCCTGTCTGAATAATTTGCATTTAGTGGGACTCAACTTCAGATTGGCTTCTTTCAGTTTCTGAAGCACCTTTCTAAGATTTTCCAAATGTTCTTCGAAACTCTTCCCGACGATGATGACGTCATCCAGGTATATCAGACAGGCTTCGTATGAAAGACCTTTTAAAACAGTCTCCATTAGACGTTCGAACGTAGCCGGCGCATTACATAGCCCAAACGGCATCACCTTGCACTGCCAAAGTCCTTGTCCTGTAGTAAATGCCGTCTTTTCTCGGTCATCAGGATGTGTTTCTACCTGCCAATATCCACTCTTTAAATCAAGTGTCGAGAACCACTTACTTCCAAAAAGAGTATCCAGAATGTCGTCAATTCTAGGAAGAGGGTTACTGTCTTTCTTCGTAACCTCGTTCAACTGGCGATAGTCAACGCAAAATCTGGTTGTACCCGTTTTTCTTCTTCACCAGGACGATGGGAGATTTGCTGAAGGCTCGATGATATTGCTTTCTTGCATGTCCTTTAAAAGTGATCAGCTCTTCCTGTTTCGCAATCGGCAGACGTCTTGGATGTTGCTTGATTGGTGGATGATCACCAGTATCGATTCTATGTTGAGTCAAACTGGTTCGCCCCACGTCAGAAAACGAGCGGGAGAAAACATCTTGAAGATCTTTAATGACACGCTCGGCAGCATTCTTTTCTTCATCGTTTAATTGCGCATTCTGTAATAACTTCGATATAATGTTGTCTGAAGATACGGTTTTTGAGATGTTACTTTTTCTTTCAACGCTGGTTACTGGAGTACATTCTGCAACCACTTGACCTCTCTTAATAACTCTCGTCTTATCAGTTACATTGGCAACTCTCACCGGGATAACGGTCCCCGATAGGTCGACGAGTGTTGAGGCTATTAATACTCCTTTAGGGCTATTACGCATATTCCATGACGCCGAAGAGGAAATTTCTATTTTCGGCTATGGATCCAGGAAATAAAATTTCTGTTCTTGCCGGTAGTGTGATATCATCTTGAGCCATAATTTTGTGGATAGATTCCACTCCTTCATCATCAATCCCGAATAAAGTTATGTCTTCAGAGGCAGAATGCAGTTCGTTATTTTTAAAGTCTAAGGAAAAATTGTATTTTCTTAAAAAGTCCAATCCGAGTATGCAAGGGTCTGTAATTTCTGCTACATATGCCGTGTGATGGTAAGCGGCACTTTCAAACGTGATGTTAACGTTTAATTTCCCCTCTATATCGATCTTCTCGCCGGACACAGTCTGAGAGTAACGCAGGGCGGCGTCTAGATAAGTTTACCTTCGAGTTGTTGAGCCAAATCTTTTCGAATGATCGTAACATTGGCTCCCGTGTCGATCGTCATGTTACAAGGAATTCCATTGATTTGTCCCATGATGAAAAGTCCGTTATTGCCGCCACTCGCTGCAGAAATCTGAAGCGCTTTAAACTGCTTCAGCACCTCAGTTCCAGCACTTTACGAACGGTTTCTTGTCACCAATATTCCGTGTCAAAGCATTCACCTTTCTGGTTAAATCGCCTAGGCAAGCAGTCATTGGATTCACTGGTTCTTGTATGTGAGCAGCTCTGATTGGCTGGCGGTCTCTACGAGTGGCTTGCTGTGCTGCGTCCAATTTCATGGCGTACACGAGAGCACTTTTTAAGTCCTTCACATCAGCCACTCGCAGTGCTTTCTGTATTTCAGGATCCCGAATGCCGTCGATTAAGTATTGCAGGGATAGGATTTCTCTTGTTTCTGTCGGGCACTCTGAAAAGGCGAGGTGGGACAGCCTTTCAACATCCGTGGTGAGCTCCTGGAGTGTTTCCGTAGGCTTCTGTTGACGGGATTTTAACTGAAGCCTGCTATAATCTTTTAATCACTTTTCTCCAAAACGCAGCTCCAAAGCGCCGGACAGAGCTTCGAAGTCTAGTCTCTGGTTTTCGGGAAGAGTCTTCAGGATATCCGCTGCGTCTGCTCTCAGAGAAGCAGCGAGATGACAGGCCTTAGCTTGGGAATCCCATCCATTCGCAACTATAGAAAATTGTGTTTTATATACTTGCCAAGAGGTCTTCTCATCATATGTGGATAGTTTCAGAGAGGGACGAGCACTCATGGCTAGAAATTTGAAACTATCCGAATTGCTTCCTGCCGTCTCTACGAATTTCGTTAAAGTATCAACTTCTTTCGCAACCGCAGAAACCTTGTCATCAATTTGTTGTTCGATTTGGTGTTGGACGGCAGAGACTCTTTCTTCGATTCGTTGCTCCACAGCAGAAACTCTTCCTTCTATTTGTTCTTTTACAGAAGAAACTCTTTCTTCAATGTGTTCAACTTTATTTTCAACAGCGTCAATTCTGCGTTCCATGGCCTCGAATTTATTTTCTATTATGCTGGTAATTTCTCTTTTCATTTCCTCTTGACCTGCTTCAATCTTTTCATGAACAGCCTTCATTTCATCTTTAACAGATTCTCCCATCTTTTCGTGAACGGCTCTCATTTCATCTTTAGCAGATTCTTCCATCTTTTCCTGAACGGCTCTCATCTCTTCTTTAACGGATTATTGACCTACTTTCATCTCCTCTTTAACGGAATCTTGGCCATCTTTAATCTCCTCTTTAAATGTAGCAAAGGCTGCCATAAACTGCCTTAGTTGTTCTTCCATTGCTCTAGTTAAAGGCATGCAACCCCACTCCTGACACCAAAAAGTGTTACATGCGTACGGGTTCGTTATATATTGAATGCACAAGTCGTTGAAAAGTTAACAAAATTTATTCTTTTCACAAGAAATAAATCAAAATGCTAAAGTATTTCTTCAGAGATATTCGCACAATATCACAATATCTCAAACGTTTAGCAAAAACTCAGTTTTAAACAGATAAAATAATTCTATCGCACAGCGAAATCGCTACTGTAAACAAACAGCAGTTCACTTTTTACAGCTACAACTACAACAACAACTGCAACAACTGAGATGAGGTGTTTCAATTTGGCTTTTATAAGCTTTTTAATTGTCAGTAGACCAATCTCGGTTTTTCTAGATTTTTCTGGATGGCAACAGTAATTACGAGATATTTATTTATTAAACATTAAATGCATGCGCTCTTTTATTTTTCTTTTCTTTTTTTTCGACGTAGCTTTCTCTTCAAAACTCGTCTGCATTTCACGGGAAATATAAAGCAATTTTAATTACAATTCTAAATAAATAGACAAATAAATGTCAAATCCGTAACAATATTTATTATGTCATGCCAATATTTGAATCTGTATCAATTGCCGAAGAAATAATCAATGGCATACAAGATTTGGCCATTTAAATGTAAAGGAGCTTAAAAAATTCTGTTAAATAACATGGTTAGAGGTCTTTCTTTTTCCCAAAATGACTCTCTTTCTACTTGTAAGGTATGCATTCAAAGTAAACAAACCGCAACCCCCCTTCCCAAAGAATCTGAATATAGAAGTACTGAATTGTTAAATCTAATTCATTCTGATTTGTGTGGTCCCATGAGAACCGAATCAATAGGTTGATCATTTTATTTCGCAACATTTATTAATGACAAATCTCGATACTTTCATGTTTACTTTTTAAAATCTAAGGAACAAGTTAAAGAAGCTTTTATAAATTTCAAAGCATCTTTTGAAAATAAACTTAACTTCAAAATCAAAATTCTCCGAACGGATAACGGGCTAGAATATTTAGAGGAAGACCTTTAATAGATTTCTTAATGAAGCGGGAATAAAACACGAAAAGAGCACCCGTTACACACCAGCCCAGAATGGTGTCGCCGAAAGATTAAATCGCACTCTAGTGTCAATGGCGCGATGTTAATTATTACAATCCAATGTGCCTCATAAATTCTAGGCCGAAGACGTCAGTACAGCTGCTTACATTCGAAATCGCTGCCCGACGCGGGTTTAAAAGGCAAAACAAAAACACCTTACGAAGTGGTGTTTGGCAGAGTACCAACTGTCTCTCAACTTCAGAACCTTTGGCCAAAAAGCATTTCCATTAAATAAAAAGCCAGGTATAGGCAAATTTGATATTCGATCTAAAGAATGCATTTTTATTGGCTATTCTGATGAATCAAAAGCGTATAGACTTTGGGATCCTGAAGCACGTAAAGGGATAATAAACGTAAAGGGTAAAATTTGTTAATCAGTTTTGAAAACTGCTCTAGTTATGACTTAGAACAAGAAATATCTCTGCCTTTCGCTCCAGAGGAGAAAATTATAAACAAAGTATGTCGTGATAAATCATCCACTCTGAACGGCAAGGAGTCGCCAACTGACTCTGAATCTGAAAAGGAAAGTGAAAGTGATTTAGATAGCGAATCAGTGCCTCCTATCCTGATTAAAAGGGGCCTGGTCGACCCAAGAAAATAAAAACAGGTTTTCCCGGAAGGCCTAAAAAGGAATATCACTATACAGTTGTAAATAAAAATGAACAAATTCAAAATGTTGTTGAGAAAAGCATTAATCCTACTGTGCAAGAAGCATTAAATGGGCCATATGCTGAAAATTGGCGTAATGCCATGCTATCAGAATATAATTCGCTTGTTCAAGAAAACGCTTGGAAATTAGTAAAACGACCTGAAAATAAGAAAGTTATTGGTAGTAAATGGGTTCTTAAATTAACTTACAATCACGACGGCACTATCGAAAAATACAAAGCTAGGCTAGTTGCTAAAGGGTGTGCTCAAACCCCTGGTCTTGATTTCACTGAAAACTGTTGTTCCCCTGTTGCTAGATTAAGTTCTATAAGAACAGTTTTAGCCTACGCTATGGAACACAGTCTGAAAGATCACCAACTAGATTTTGCGATGGCCTATGTAAATGGAAATTTAGATGAAAAAATCTATATGGAAATCCCTGAAAGTTTTCGCGATGAAACTAATTCAGATAAAGTGTGTCTTTCAAAGCGATTATTATTCGGTCTTAAACAGTCAGGACGTGAGTGGTATAAAAAGTTAGATGAAAAATTAAATTCCATGAAATTTAAATCTCTTAATTCAGATGACTGTGTTTATATTAAAAAGACATCTAGTAGTGAAACTATCATAATTGTATATGTAGACGATCTTATCATTTTTACCGATTCTAAGCAAACGCATGAAACAATTCGCGATAGTTTAGCTTCTGCTTTTAAAATGAAAGACTTAGGAACATTACATTATTGCTTAGGCATAGAATTTTGCCAAAAGAAGAATTCAATTAAAATTTTTCAAAAGAAATACATTGACGATATTTTAAATCAGTATAATACGTAAAATGCTAAATCCGTGTCTTCACCTATAGCTAATAGCAAAAAATTACCAAAAGAGATGAGTTTTAAAAACGAAAACGAAATCGCTGACATGAAAAATGTTCCATTGAGAAATCTGATAGCATCACTTATGTTCCTTTCATTGGCTACTAGGCCAGATATCATATACGCCGTGAACTTCTTAAGCCAATTTAACGACAATCCCGGAAAAGAACATTGGCATGTTGCGAAAAGAATACTTCGATATCTAAAGGGAACTCAAGATCAAGGACTAATTTATACAAAAACGGGGAAAACACTCATCGCCTTTATGGATGCAGATTGGACATGAAATGTTGATGATCGAAAATCTCACACAGGTTTTATATATATACTAAGTGGTTCTGCCATAACCTCGGAATCACGAAAACAACATAGTGTAGCTCTATCTTCAATTTAGGCGGAATATATGGCTCTGTCTGAAGCCGCCAAAGAAACAATCTACCTACCTCGTTTTCTGAAAAAGCTGGGTTACAACATAGAAAATCCAACAGCAGTATACTGCGGCAATCAAGGAGCTCAGAAAATTACGAAGAACTCAGTGTTTCACTCCCATACAAAACACGCAGACGTTCGCCATCATTTTGTGCGTGAAGTATATGAACGCGGTGAACTGGATATGCAGTACATACCTTACCAGTGAAATGGGAGCTGATTTGTTAACCAAACCCGTGACTCCTGTTAAACATTAAAACTGTTGTACAATTATAGGACTGAATACTGTCTAATATGTATTTTGTTTTCGAAAGTTCGAAAGGGGGTATGCTGGCAACCATCGTTGATTCCCCTAGCGCATGCGCATGATAAGCAAGCTCACTGCTGCGTGATACTTTTTGGTAGTTAGCCAATGTCAGTGGTGACTATCGGATGTACGCGAGAAGCGGTAAGTGCTGTGTAATCATGTATCTTACTTATTATGTTTCTACTCTGCTGTTCTAAGTCTTCATAGCATAAATAAATGTTTGTCATGTAGCTGGAAGGCGTCATTTTTATTCTACAATGTAAACACGCGTTTTGAAAGAAAAAAATCTGAAAGGTTTCAGATTTTAAATTACGTCCAAAGGAGCATTTTTTTAACGTTTTGGGTGTTACCTTTATTTATTAAATATCATGTTCTTGGCAACTAAACCATAAAATTCAGTTCAACAGAAATATCGCAAAATAATTTAAAATGAGCATATCTTAAGAATTTCCAATGCACAGTTCCGCGCGCTGAAGATAAAAAGATTTTGTTTTTCCGTAGCGTGTTGTCATTGCTCGCTTTTAAATCGTTGAGTTTGTTCATCAAAAATTCGTTTAATTCTTATAAAATATGAAATTGATAATAAAACAAATTCCAGATTTGGGCTTTCAGATGCGAATATTCGGGTGGAAACGTATGTTATTTAAAATTGGATGGCTCTAGGTACCGTGGTTTTAGCACATTTGGAGAAATATGCATACATTTATGGAGATTCTTCATTATTTAATTTCTTTAAATATAATACAGGGCGATAATTTTTGGCGGCAATAATTTGAAAAGTGATACAGCCGTTTATAGTGATTCAAGGCAAAACGAAAACAATAGTCCTTCAGGGACAAAGCCCCTTTGGGCTAAAAAAAGTACCGTATTTTTTAATAGTTCCTATCGATTTATACCTTAACTAAATACGTATAAAACATTTTTAATTCAGCAAGATATTTACCGTTTAACCCATGCAATTCATTTCAGCTTTCACTTACAAAAATTTATCTAAATTATACAAACGCTGTTTCTTGGCTTTGTACCGAAAGCCCGCAAGGTGTTGCGTTTGGGCAAAGAACGTGCATCTATACCAAATTGCATGTATCGTACAAGTTCTTTGGTTTGTCATTCGTTACAAACCCTACAAGACGACTCACCGTTCCAAGTACAAATCGCCTAGAAGATATTTCATCCAATCAGAGCAAAATGTAGAAGAGTAGGGTCTATAAGCTTTATGAATATGCCTGCGACACGGTGACTTCAGGACAATTCAAAGCACTTTGACTGTCAGCTATGCAAAGCTGTATTTTTTCTGTAATTTTTTCATATGCGTCTGACAGGCATAGCTTCAGACGGTGCAGGCATACGTAAGTATCCGTCGCAACTTAATTTTATGGATGATTAATTTATTTTCTGTAGACAAAACTCTGTTCCGAGCATATAAGGGGCTAAGTTTACTTTTACGTAATCGCAACTTGTCAAGTAAGTGTAGAATGCTGGGTTTTCATGTAAGATGATGATAAAGAGTAATTCTAGACAGCTGATGACCTGCCTAGTCCAGGAAATAGTAGCATTCTACATCATTAAATGTACACTGCGCAAAAAAAAAAAAAAAAGGAACAGTTTTATATCTCCCGTTCTACTGGGCCGATTGACGAAATTCAACTGGTGTTTTTCACATCTCGAAAACGCGACTTAGGATATGTATTAGATTTATATATACAGCGTTGTTCTAATACAGGATTTGGACACAAAATCGGACTTTTTCTGAAATGACATGCCAATTTTTTTCCATATTTCGATTCTACGACAGAAATTATGCCAAACTGCCAAGTTTTGCAAAAATCGCACAAGTAGTTTTTAAAACATTAGGTCTCAAAATTTTAGCACCTCCATGTTAATTGAATCTGGTATATATTTAACAATCTCTCTTTTTTTTTAAACTTATTTAATTCTTACGTTCACATTTTAAAATTTAAGTTCATTCCAAATAAAATTCGCCCATTTTTTACGATTTTTTAAAATTTGCCTTTCTAAATAATATTTATGAATTTTTCGAAAAAATTTTGAATTGTAACCTATAAAATTTTTACCATCATCTTAAAGTAGATATATTTATAAGCATACCTGGAAAAAAGTCAGAAATTTTTGTTCCAAATTTCCTAAGATATACGTGAATTTTGAAATATGGCACATTTGTTGTAAGCGATAATGACATCAAATGTGGTTTATGCACCTTGCTAAAATTATTTGAAAGGATGAACGATGACCTTTTTTCCGCTCGTGTAACAATGAAAAAAGGGAAAAGAAAATAGGTTGCTATAAAGTAAGAAGTTCGCCAAGTGAATTAGTCTTGGCCCAAGCGGAAAAAAATGCACCAAGATAATTTTTAAAATGTCTTCATAAATTTCTGACCAAAAATGACAAAATTTAATATCTAGGCATAATTAGAATCGTAGAATCGAAATGTAGAAACAAACTGGCATGTCATTTCAGAAAAGAACGATTTTGTGTCAAAATAGCTATGTTAGAACAATGGTTTATATAAATCTAATACATATCTTAAGTCTCGCTTTCGAGACATGGAAGATATAGAACCGTCCATTTTTTTTTCGCTGTGTACATCAGTATCAGTGTTTACGTTTCTTGTGAAAAGTAAAGCTTTAGATTTTTCAACATTTATAGCAATTTTTCATTCTGGGAGCCATATCTCCAGTGCTTGAATTTGAGATTGTAATGATTCTTTGACTGAGCCAACAGATGCATTTTGTGTTAGAGCTGCAATATCGTCTGCGTACATAGCAATGCTGTGTCATGTGTTTATGGGATGTCGTTCGTGTAAATATTGCAAAATATTGGGCCAATTATTAAAGCTTGTGGCACTCCGGCCAATATCGGCCGTCTCGTGGAAAAGTTTTTGATGACATGAACGACGAAGTGTCTGTGTGAGATAGGAATGGATGATGTATATGGTAACTTGGGATTCCCAGGTTACATCATAAAGATCACTCATTCCTATCTCACAGTCCTAGGAAATCCCAGATTGATGAGTTTATATATGAGACCCTCCAGCCAATCACGGTCAAATGCCTAGGCAACGTCGAGGGAAATCGTATCGATGATGAGTTTACTTTTTTTAAGTCCACTTGATATCATCTCTACGACTATATATAACAGTTGCACTGTAGATTGTATGATACGAAATCTATACTACTGTCGTATAATAATACCTTCGTTACTAACATGCTGGACAATTATTTGAAGAATTACATACTCAGCAATACAAGCATTATTGAATTTTTTAGAGATTAAAAATGTAGATTTTTATCAGTCAACTTCGGATTTCATTTAAGACATGTAATATTTTATACAGACGAATTTAAAACTTTGGATGTTTTTGATGACAAAGAGTATTTGATCACAAAACCTATTAATATGTTCTTAGATAATATCACATTAATTTAGTATTTTTTATTAATTAGTATATTCAATTTAGTATTCATTTATGTAACGCAAATGTAAAATAGTTTTATATTACAGAAGATTTGTGAGACTTCTGGAATACAAAAAAAGAAAATCTCTAAGTTATGTAAAATCACCCTCCATTGTTTATCATAATTCATAAATTATATCAATGTCAAACGATATTTCTCTAAACTAAAAATATTAGAACATTATTTCTTTTATAATGCACTAATATACTGCACTGCAATATATACGTTGTATTGCCCCAAAATATACTCATTTTATATATAATGCAATTTCATCCCATGTAACTACGCTGATAAGATAACCAAAATTTGAAACGTAAAAGAAGTAATGAACTGTTATTAAAACTTGGTATCACAATGCTTCATCATACCTTAAGATAATATTGAAAAAGACCCAATAAATATAAAAGTAAATTTTGAAAACACTAACCAAAATACTTTCAGATAGCATTTTATCAAAAGCAGTCATAAAATTTTTGCTGATGATTGATAAGACTGATGGGTCTATATGGCACAGGATTGGAGGGTACAGGATTTTATTGGCCTTAGAACAGGGGAAATGATGGTAGTCTTCAAGACAATCGGATAATGTCCAACTTAAGAGTACTGTTGATAAGGTATTTTCACGTTAAATTGATAGGCTATATGCAGATAACTTAAAAATACTTAAAAAATACTTATTTAACAATTAACACTTAAAAAATAGTTAAATAAATACTAAAAGTATTTGTTTAAGTTTTCCTGAGCTAGAAATTGAATTTCTGTTACACTGTATTTATACGTGACTGGGAGATAACGCCTGATTGGATACAAGGTAGGCAACGTATCTTGGCGTAGCTTCATATAATTTGTACTCACTAACTTTGTATATTTCCCTTTATATGAAGTTGTTAATGCATTGGTGAAACTGTACATAGTTTGTGCCTAATTGTAAATAAGAATTGTTTATAATAATTTCGATATCCCTCATGAGCATATCTTGTATATATTTTATTGAATTCTTTTGCTGAAACCGCATTCGTAAATGGACGCGGGATCTCAAAAACGTAGTTAGCCAGTTTTTCAGAACTCTTAAGCGCCATTCACACTGGGACATATCGGAACTAACGAACACATCCGACACAACCAACGCAGCCGATTAGCTAGAAAAAACAGTTTTTTGTCACTACGGACCCAGCTGAAAAATCTGAACTTGACGCAAAACGGAGCTCGTGACACATGGAATCGACTTGTCAGGAGAATATTTCAAATCATTAGCACCAGCAGAAGTGCACTAAGTTAAATAAACAACATGGCTGACGATATGAGCGAAGATTATAGTCTAATTGCCGAAATCTAAGGACATCCCGTTATATGGGATAATCGACTTAAGGACAACAAAAGTAGAGTAAAGAAAGAATGCCCTTGGATGATGATTTTAGATCGTCTTCCTCGGTATAGTAAGTAATTTTCTTTTCCATTTAATACTATTTTTGTGTTTAGATTTGAATTCGGAGAATTAAATTACTGATATCAATGATATCAGATAATAGATCTAATTGTATTATAAAATTAGCAGTGGAATTAAAAGTAGTGAAAGCAAAGCATAGGCAAAAGGGTTAATGTACTATTTTTCTTTCTTCTAAACTTTTCTCATCATAAAAAGAAAGGTATTGTTTATTACCTCAAATAATAAAATGAATCGCATTAACTTTAGAAACTCGCGCACTCGCTGATCATTTGGAATGAAAATACTGATAATAATAATTAAATAATAACAATAAAACATAATAATGAAACATGTTTTAATTTTTTAAATAATTTTTGATGATTTGAGACCTGTATACTAAATGACCAAGAAGAAAACTCCGTAACAAAATACATTTTCGTTGCTTTCTGCTCACCATAATTTTTGGTCGAACCATTTAAAAAAATCGCTCAGTTTTCTTTGTATCGCTCAACGATTCACGGCGGAAGACTGTTTGTTATGAAATGTAAACAAATGAAAGCGCGCGCGATCTTCTACTTGCTTATTGGCTGTCGCTAGTGGATGCTTCTAGTAAATGTGAACCAGCTAGGTTAGATAGAGCTGTGTTCCAGGCGCCGATTAGCTCCGATTACGTTGTTGAGTATAGCCCCGTTCACATGCAACATACCTCTTGCTCAGCTGACGTTAGCAGGAGGAGAAAAAGGAGATAGGAAGGAGTTTCGTCTTTAGGGCCTGTTCAGAAAACTTCCCTCTTCCTTTCCACATAAGCCACTGTGAACAATTACGTCACTGAATTGGCTTTGAATACTCTTTACACATTTTTAACGTTGTTTGTTTTGTTTACTGTTGCAATTTAGTAATCGGTACTTTCTCAAATGGTATCGAAACTTTCGTAATTGTTCCTGAAAAATTTATGCTTTACAAATATTATTATTTTTATGATTATTATTATTTTATAAGCTTTTATATAGCTCACTCTTGGTGCCTGTCGCTATGGTTAAAAAGATGATCATCAATTTTTAAATTGCTTCCCGGTAAGATATCGAATTCGAACTTTGTACATATACTGCTTGTTGATGTGGTGTCACGACTTTGATTTTTAGGGAATTAAATTTTTTTCAAATTTAAAGTTGAAACGATTTTTTTTTGCAAATATTTTCGCTAACAAATAAACTGAGTATCTCAGAATATTATTGTTTGCACCATAAGACACAGTGGAGGAAAAAAAATGAAATTTTTAACGTAATTTTTTTATTTAATTTTGGGAGAATTTTTTAAAATTGATCATTTTTACATTTTTTGACAGCCATTAATTTTTAAATTTCATGTCTAAAAATATATCGGTTACAAACTTCGAAATTTTCACAGGTTATAAAATAAACTCTTCGCATCAAAAAAAAAGATAAAGGAAATTAATTGGTTGAATTTGTTATTTTTATAAAAGATTTGCAATGAAGCAGAATGGGAAATATTGGTTCTTGGCAATCACTTCGAAATATCTGTTTGAAAGTAATCATCTCATTACACCGCGCTATTTTTTACGATATTATTTATATTATACAATTGTTATTGTTGCGAGGTGTTAGTTCAGCGTGAGATCGGATGTATTTCCGAGTTAGCGTTCTCTTAAGATGTGCTTTGCATTGCATTGTATTTAACGTTCTTAGTAGCTTGAAGCGTAACTACTGATTATACTTTGCGATACTCTAAACACTTGTATGAGTAGTTCTGTGGAAAATTCCAGAATTTTGAAGTATTTCTGTTGATAAAATAAATTTAATTAAGTTATCATCGGACCTGTGTGCAATGACAATCATTTAAGATCTATTATCAATCTATTACGAACCCGTACGCACGCAACGATATTATGATTAATTCATGTATTAAAATTGTTTTGAAAGTGTTTTACAAAGGAAAAACAGGTAACGAAAAATTCTGCTTGCGTTTTATGATTTTTTGGCCAGATAATGTTTTAAATAAAGGCTTTTAATTTATGTTTATATTAACCAACTGAATAAATAGAACTAGGTTATATATATATATATATATATGTATTGAAATTCACTAACAAAATTTTAAAAAATTTGAAATGATTGAATGACCATTTAGACAGTTTGTATTCTTTAAATTGCGTTTGCTCAGTTTGCATTTTTTTTGGCAAATCCTTTTACTTAAAGTCCTAAAACATATATAGGTATGGATTAAATTATTTAATATTTTTATTGCTTATTTAAAATTATATACAGTCGAATCCGGTTAATTGGACCACCGGATAATCTGACCAGCCGCCTTTTTCGAACCAAATCCTATGTACATAAGCCTAATATTATTCGCTTAGTTGGACCAAAATTCCGTTTAATCGGGCCAAAAGACGTGAGAGCGAGTAAGAAACAGAAGCCGCAAGTCGGCCGAGTATAGCAGATGTACAGGTGCTCCGCGACATATATGAGGATCTGTAGTTGCTCTCCCCAAGAGAATGCTTTATCAAAAGTCAGGAATTCCTCAAAAAGCATGACAAGAGCAAAAGTAGTGGGAGCTGAACAGGCGCACCATTTTCTTGGACTTTCTTAAAACAGAGCCACCAGTAGCCGCCAGCGAGGTTATTGGTTCCACTGCGTCTCCGATTTTCCAGGAAATGAACAATAGAGCGTCCGGCTCCACCTGAAAGGAATTCCCGCCTGTCAATCATGATTAAAGTTTACACGAGAAAGCTATCATTTCATCACCCTTTTGGGATGATTTTAGTGCCAAAGCTATGAATGGTCAGATCACATTGGATAAGTTCTTCAAATGTTGACTGGGACTTGGTAAGAACTTGTTTTTATTGTGCTTCGCATGCAGAGTATCGTGGAGATCGTTTCTTAGAATTTGTTACTAAATTAATTTTCTCAATGAAAAAAGTTCAACTGTAGTTCTTGTTTGTACATGTATGTTCGCCATACGTGTGTACCGCACAATAAAGGTCGTAATTACATTTTAGTGCATGATTTACATGTACATTTACTGTTTGCTACATATAGCACTTCCCATCTTACAACATCGGACATGTTCGTCTAGTCGAACCAGCTGGTTATTAGGACCAAAACTCGCTTCCCGATGTGGTCCGATTAAGCGGAATCGACTATACTTTATAGAAACAAGGACGGGTTTTCAAAATATTGAAAAGAAAAACTATTTGAAATGAAAATGTGACTGAGATCATATTTGTTTCAAGGATTTTACATAAAAATGTGCTTTTATTTTTTTCTGAGAAAACTAATTTATTAATTGCAAAATCGATCCATGAGGTTATTAAGAGCACTCTAATTAATACAAGAAAAAACTTTGGGGGGGACATTGAAAATTGTAGAAGAAGAAAGACATTTTAATTGTTAAATTTTTGTTCAAAGAATTTTAATTAAAAAAATTACTGGCAAAAATTTGTATTAAAATTTTGTTAATTATCAAATTATTTCCTTATTAAATATTAAAATAATTTTATCTTACAAAACCGTTTAAGAGTATTCATAAAAATTAGGTTAGAGTTCTAAAATAAAAAAAATCGTTCAAAAGATACCGAGCCCCTTGTTGCGTTGAAACCGATATGAGCGTCAGAACGCCTTAACTTTAGTTTTAATTTGCACGATATTTCTGAAATATCCAGCTTTAGATTATTTTGTCTATACTTGTTTATAAATATCCGTATCTTGTACAGTTCCATCTACTTTTTGGGGAATGTTATCACAAAGCATCAATCTATCAAAGCGATTGTTTCGCTGACAATTGCCCTGCATCAGAGAGGTAGGAGCCAAAGAATATGTATTAGTAGGAGCCAAAGAAAGAAAACTTCGCAGAAGCAGAAGTGGCTCCTTCCAACGAAAAGGGAAACAACTGCGCATGCGTGAAATATCTGTCGTCAAAAAGCACCAAAGCTCGAAGCTGAATGTCGAAGTTGGTTTGGACAGGTTCGACCGTTACGTTTAGCAAGAGTTTAAACAAAGAACAGGTTCTTTGGTTTCAAGTAGTGATATGGACAATGGAAGTTCAACAGCCAGTGAAAGTGAAACTTCACCTAATATTTCATCATTTTCGAGTTTAAATTATCGCGACAAGTCAAAGAACGATTCATCTTAACCCGTGTTCCTCAATTTCCTATACACGTCTCGGAGGGGGAAAATGTCGGCTAGGTACCAAAGAACCGGCACATCACAGAGGGGAAATTCTCGCCAACAGATTCCGTCGCCAAATCCCTTGGCGAATGTTCCCTTTTCTTTGTAGCGGCGTTGCAGAACAGAGTGGTTTACATTACGTCTATGGAGCCTTTCCTTCTTTACATAGAGGTTCTTTGTAGAAGCTTTCTAGCATATTCTACGCCTACTTCCAGTTCTGAGAAGCAGTTAATGCTTGTTCGCCATGTGAATGGAACACGTTGCAAGAACCGGTTTTCGCCGCCGGTCGAATCTGCTCTTGTGAACGGGGCTTATCAAGTGTGAACGGTCTTTTACAGCCAAGAAGACAGTGAGAAAACGAATATAACATTAAAAAAAGTTGGCAACACTCTAGTGAAGATAAAAAACAGACGATGTTTTTTATAATCTTATTGGAGTAGTGTAAAGAATAAGTAGATCGGCGTTACGGATAAAGAATCCGTTTTGTCTTTTAAAAAATAAAAGATGAGTTTTTGATTTCTATAAGATTGTAGGATTTCAATAAAACTCGATAAAACCTTATTGGCGCAGCCTTCGTAGGGTGAAGAAATCATTAGATACCTGCGGAAATCCAAGAGGTGAGAAATCAAATTCTTAGTATTCCTGCACACGATAATTTCAGTTATTGTGCCATTTTGTTAATTCTGCTTTAGATTCTAAATAAAATATGTTTGCTCTTGGTTTAGGTAATACAAGTAAATATAATTGCAAGTTGTATCAAATGTGAAAATTGATATTTTAGCGAAACGTTAGTTAATTTTTCCATTTTATTTTACTCATTCAGAATTGTAATAAGTTGCAAGTATTAACGTTGAGATGTTCTAACCGAATGGCTTGAAAAACTGTTAAAGTTAGCCATTGTATTCATTAAAACTGTGATAAATTATAGGTATTACTTCTGATTATTTCTGAGATTCATTAAAATAATCTAGTTATTCTTATTACTTCTGAGAATGTTTTAGTGTTTTCTTCTGAAGTAAAATATATGAGTTATTTTCGATTTGTGTCCATAAATAATATATAAATGTGAAAACAGATATTTATATTTAAGTGTTGGATAATTTGGAATATTGTTTAAGTACTGAGTTCTAGCTTTAAAAGAGAAAATTTTCACTTTTAAAGCTATGCTTATCAAAGATTCCCCTTCACTTAGGTTTGTGTAATGTCTAACTTGAGAATAGCAATTCTTCCAAATTCGTTTTCAGCGATTATCAGGATTCCAGAATTTTCCATTATCCTTATCATAAGGCAATCGTGCACTTTTCGGATGCAGTCTTTTATGAAAACATGAGTTTATTTTTACCCATATGAACGAAACAAATGAAACCTTCTTGTTATCATATCAGAGTGAAGAACTCATTTTGTTAATGTGGTTTTAGATAATTCCTACTATTTAAGAAAGCTACGTACTTCTATTTCATTTAGAATTGTCGAAAAATTTCTCGAAAAAAAGGTGATATTTTGTTAGAAGATCTCTTAAACTATGAATTTTAAAATATTAATATTCAAATTAATGAAAATCAGTATACGCCACGAAGAAACGCTCTTGGAATTGGTGATGAAGGAACCAGTTACGAATTCTCTGGAACGAGTATTCGTGCAGAACCTTGGACGAAGTCTCTTCTAAATATTAAATAAGGCGTTGAAGTAGTGATAGGCAAAAAATATAATTTTGTCTTATTGAACTACTATCCTGGACTTGCTAAAATATCTATGCGCAAAGACAACGAAGCTTGTCTTGAATCTGAATGTGATATACCTATCATTAGTTTAGTTGCAAAACGTCGAATAATATTTTCCAGACTAACTTTTACGTCACGTATCGTGGACTTAAATCATGGATCACTCATGGTGATGAAACCACCAACGAATAAATTTTGGATGCATGGAATACCGTCTCAACTTGAAGTTCAAGAGCCTAGAATTAGTCTCACGTTTCGCGGCATAAAAATTTCGAAAATTAAAAAATGACGATTGGATGAAGATAAGAAGAACTTCCAGAGGATGACTGGATTGTCAACTATATGAAATCTGCTCCAGAAAATATCTTCATGCCCGATGATCAAGAAAATTAAAAGAAAAATTCGAAGTTGATAATGCAGTGGACGCTTGGTTGAGGATATTTTGTATCCCTTATTCAGTTCGAAAATGGAGTGAACATTCATCTTCGTGAATTTGTAGAAAGAAACAAAAACTTGTATCCTACTATACGCGGTGTTGTTATGACACCCTCTACACGGCAAGAATTTTCTTCCAAAACACTTCTATTCAATTTTGTGTATACAAGTTCCAGTCTCATTTGCAACAATCAATTGATAATCTTGAACAAAGAAGGTGAGTGCATTTCACAACACGTTTTTAAACAGGATGAACATTCCTTTAAACTAAGATCTACTTATTTACAATTAGATTATGATATTTTAAAAAGACTGAAAGAAATTATTCCAGATGTGTAAAATGCTTTATATAGCTTTATATAAATGTACTTTTGAAGTTATTTTACCCTTGCTATTCATATGTAAAAACAATTGTTCTGGTGAAACAAATGGCGAGGATGAACTTTTCAAAGAACTTATAAACTCTATCAAAACTGAATTAAATTCAGTGATTAAAAAGCTATTTAAATGTGAGGGATGTATTATAGATTATCTTTCACAAACAAGACATGAATGTATTAAGGTAAATGTTGATGGCAGAATTAAATATATTGGTGAAGATGTATTTTTATGTATAAACTTTAAAAATGTAAGAGCATCTTTAAGGCAAAAAAAATCTTATTCACCTATTTCATGATATGTTTTTTTAATCTAAATGTTATGAAGATTACAAAAATGCTTTGATATAAGTACAGCATTTTTATAGAAATTTCTCTGATGATATGCCTATTTTTATTTTGTTGTATATTTAATAGAAATATTAGTTTTTTTTTTCACTTGAAGACGAGAAAATGAACTGTATACACTAATAATAAATAAACACTTTAATATAGTATCACTTTTAATATGAAGTAAGCCGTCCACATGACCACTGCACACTTGTATATTTTCCACAGCAGATCACGTTTCGAATACACACTCTATAAAAAAAACAAAAAGAATTCTCGATACCATGATGACCATATGACACGGCGGTAACGCCATCTGTTGCAGTCTGGATACACTAAAATTCTTAAGGTATAAAAAAAGTAAACATAGCCCCCGGCCTTGAAGCCTTCTAAGGATTCAAAAAAGATAATACAGTTAAAGTAGGTAGCATAAACAATAGAGAAAAAAATTAACTAAAATTACAGTTCAATGATATGAGAAAAGTCATTAGTTCATAGTTCACATTTTACCATCACTAGGAATGAGACACCGTTTAGTCATTGCTCTTTTAAAATCACCAGCGGCTGTATATACTTTAGCCACTCGGACTCTATTACCACTACCTGGTTGAATTTGGACAATTCTTCCAATTCTCCATTGGTTTGGAGGTAATTGTTCATTTTTAATCAGAACTAAATCACCACATTTTAGATTTGGAGACTAACGAAACCATTTAGCACGTTTTTGAAGAGTTGTCAAATACTCTGCACACCAACGTTTCCAAAAATGTTGCAGAAGTTGTTGAACTAAAGACCAAAGTTTAAGTCTGCAAGACTTAACATCACTCAAGTCAGATTCAGGAATGGAAAGCAAAGGTGCTACAATCAGAAAGTGACCTGGAGTCAATGCACTAAGGTCGTTTGGATCACTAGACATCGCGCATAGAGGATGTGAGTTCATACATGCTTCAACTTGTGTAAGCTCTGTCAAAAATGTTTCATACGTTAGAAATGTGGATCTCAACACTCGTTTAAGATGAAATTTCATGAATTTCACATTAGATTCTCACAAACCACCGAAGTGAGGGGATGTCGGAGGATTAAACAACCAAGTTATGCCTTCTGAGGTAATGAAATTAGATACATCATTGCTTTTCTCGATGCAAGCTACACTTTTAATACTAGATCTCCTTCAGCTCCTTACTAGCACCTTTGAAATTAGTTGCACAGTCACTCAAAATATCAGATGGTTTGCCACGTCGGACGATAAATCTTTTTAAAGCTGCTAAAAATGTTGGAGTAGATAGGTCACTGACTAACTCCAAATGTACAGCCTTTGTAGAGAAGCACACAAAAATGGATACGTAGCAATTGAAAGTTTTTGTTCTTCTCCCAACCTGGGACTTAATTGTATATTGACCAGCATAATCAATACCGGTAACCGTAAATGGTCTTGAAAGTTGAACTCTGGGCGAGGGTAAACCACCCATTTAACTGGCTCACAGTCTTGCCTCGATTTCGAATACAAGGAATACATCTATGAATTATCTTACAACATTTCTTACGGATAGGATCCGAAACTGCATTCGTAAAATGCTCTTGGCTCAATAGCTCTTGGCTAGCATGCAAATAAGTAACATGGCAATGAGTTACGATGAGATTCGTGATATGACTTTCTTTTGGAAGCAAAATAAGATGTTTGCTATTTTCAGGAATATTTGCATATTTCAATCGACCGCCTAAACGAATCACGCTTTCCTTATCAAGAAAGGTGTTAAGTTTATTACTCGACTACACACACTTTTTATTTCTTTCGATGTTTTTAACAAAGAGAGTTCTTGAGGAAAATAAGATTCTTGTACACTTTTTACTATTATTTTGGTAGCTAATCTAAGCTCATCAGTTGTCAGCAAACCTCTCAAATGGTTTTCAGCGGAGTTTCGACAGTTGTAAATGAATCTATGACACAAAGCAATTATACGATGAAGTTTTGTCCAAGACGAATATCATTTAAAAATATCATTTTCCTTTACTGTACAATATACTGAAATGCACTTTTTCTTTCTTCTCTAAGAACGTTTTCTTAATCTACATCAGCACAAAGATGTTCACTTTCAGGACAAGTTTCAAAATCATGCGAATATAACCAAGTAGGTCCTAAATACCAGAGCTCACAATTCAAAATTCGGCTGGTAACATACCTCTTATACCTGAATCAGCTGGATTCAGCTTTCCATTGATATGGTTCCACTTTAAATTAGGAATTATGTTCTGTATTTTGGCAACACGATTTGCGACAAAAGGAACCCAACGGTATGGTTCTGAAGAAATCCAAGGCAGTACAGTAGTCCAATCTGTCCAGGCAAATACATAACGTATAGGGAACTCTAAATGCTCTAATGCACAGATTTAAGTAAATCCACTAACAAAACTGCAGCGCATAACTCTAATCGAGGTAATGTTTGCACCTTCAAAGGAGCAACTCTCGTTTTTGATGTTAAGCGTGAGATTTTATGTCCAAATTTCGTGATATTGTACGTAGATATATAGCAGCATAGTAGCCTTTCTCAGAGGCATCACAAAAAGCACAAATATCAATGTGATTTATGTCATGAGTTAGAACAAATCTCGGTATTTTTAGTTGCTGAATAAGATGTAAATCCTTCCGAAAACTTACATTTGTTAGCTGTCTCATCACTAACAGGCTCATCCCAAGATAAATTGAGTTTCTACAGGTCTTGTATCAAGATTTTGACATACATAATGCAAGAAGCAAGCCAACCCAATGGATCAAATATTTTCGCTAAATCAGAAAGGATGTCTCTTTTAGTATATATAAGCTTTTCCCCAGGAATGGACACGGAAAAGTTAATCTTCGCGGGGGTTACAATTAATTCCTAGAATTTTGATTGAGTTATCATCTTGAATTTTCGTAAACTCAGAATCATTTCTCAACTCTTTGAGTATATTCTCTAGTACTGACAAGTCATTTGAGGACCATTTGCGTAGAAGAAATCCTCCACGTTCAAGCATTTGCAAGATTTGAATTACTAGGGTTTTGCACTCTTCTGTATCTTTTGCACCTACCAAACAATCATCTACAAAAATGTTTTGAAGTACAGCCTTCCCAGCTAAAGGAAAGTTATTGTGTTCGTCGTAGGCAAGTTGATATAAACAGCGAATAGCCAAACAGGGAGCGGAGGCAGTGCCATATGTGACAGTATTAAGACGAAATTCTTGTATAGGTTCACTTATACTGTTCCGCCAAAATATTCTTCCGAAATCTCTATCCTCATTTACAAAAATCTGCTTAAACATTTTCATGATATCAGTTGTAACAACTACAGGGTAACATCTGAATTTTATCAACACTGGAAACAGTTCTTGTTGTATTCGGGGACCTTTTTTCAATATATCGTTAAGAGATATTTCAGATGAAGATTTACAAGTAGCATTGAAAACCACACGTATTTTACTCGTAGAACTAGACTCCTTAATTACTGCATGATGTGGCATATAGTACGCCTACTTCGGGGACTCTGTACCACAAACTGGTTCCATGTGCCCGAGGTCCAAGTATTCTTTCATAAATTGCTTATACATCTCATAAGAGCTTTTGCTCTAAAGATTTAAATCTTTGTAAAACAAGATCCTTAGAGTTACCCAACTTTGAAGAGCTATCCTTAAAAGGAAGTTTCAAGACATAACGACGATTTTGTTCACGGAAGTGTGTTGTTTTAACCCTTAGCCTGTCGAGTTATTTTCTGCAAATACCTTTAAAATTGTCGCTAACTTTCGACCCAACTCCCCCTAAAATGTCGCGAAAATAACACTGAACTTTCGAAAAATGCTAGCAACTTCTTTTGTTAGTTGTCTTCCCTCCCAGAATTTCGGATTAAAGATTCCGCCTAATTGAGATAGATTGCTCCATAAACATTAGTAGCTGCGAGCTGTCAAGAACGTTGCAAAAGAATAGCTTTTCTCTGACTGACCGTGGGAGTGCCGTCAGGTAAATGTCCAACAAGTTTCAGCTCATCAGCATTTCATGAATAGATTTCAGAACTACAAAACTTAAAAGTTTTCTTTTATACAGATATCTTATTTTCAAACATATTTCTTTTAAAATCTTAAATGCAGTAGAATATTTATTAGTTAAACTATTGCATTCACACCTAGATTTGAATTGCGTTAGTATTTTTTTAATACGAAGATCTGAAAACTTTAAATCTACTAATTTCACTTGAAATTTAGACAATCATTAGCCCAAACGGGCAATTTACCCAAAAGGGCTATTAGTTTTGTTTTGGAATTTTGCGTTTACTATAAAAAAATTTTAGTATAACTTAATCAACATAAAAATTTTTAGTATAACTGTCTTTTATAGTATATTTTAAAAAATAATACTATGAAAGTCTGAATCACTTTTCAAATCGCTGCCACCAAATATAAGAGTACAGCGTTATATTTAGAGAAACTAAATAATGACTAAACTAAAAACTAATCTAAAACTGAATAAACTAAAAACTAATCTGTATGAATGTATGTTTCTCGCATTCTGAAAAAACAACAGTACCTAGAGACATCAAATTTTTAATAACGTAGCCCTTCACTCGAATAAGGGCATCTGGAAGCCCAAATTTGAAATTTGTTTTATTATCTGTTTGATATTTTGTAAAACTTTAACGAATTTTTGATTAACAATCTCAACGCTTTCAAAGCAAGCAACGGCAACGCTGAAACGAAAAAAAAATTATCTCCAGCGCGCGAGACTGTGTATCGGAAATTCTAAAGATACGCTCTTTTTAAATTTTTTGTGATATTGCTGTTGAATTGAGTTTTATGGTTTAAATGCGAAGAACATGAAATTTGATAAATAAAGGCAACACATAAAACGTTAAGAAAACGTCGCCTTGGGCGTAATATAAAATCTGAAAGCCTTCAGATTTATTATTATTATTTTGCTTCTCTAAAAAGTTCTTAAGATTGTTATTGATTGCTCATTACAATAGTACAGATTCGCATAGGCTTTCTTTTCAGTTTTTAGAACAATAATTTCACATATCTTTCAATTTCATTTTACAACATCCGTTTACTAGACGTCTTTTAGCTTTCGTCATGTCATGGCCTCAGCAAAAAAATTACATTCTAAACCTGGGAAATGAATTTTTGGCTTCATTTCTTAGGCAAAATGTTAAAAAAATCATCAAAGGAATAAATAATATTAAGGATGCAATAAAAAAAAAAAAAAAAAAAAAAACTAAGTTTTCAGTAAAAAAAGGACAGTGCCGTTAATGCTTAAATAATTCTTAAATTCTTAATATTCAAAGCCAAATGAAGGACAGTTCGGCACGAGACGTTCATAAATTCTTGCCTCCACTAAATTAGTTCTAATATTTAAATTAATTATAGCAGAAGTAATAAATGTGTCGACAGTTCTTTCATTGATCTACGTCTTTCACAGCCCCTCAAATTAAAATTCTTCCCTTTAATCAAAAAATCGTTTTAAGGGAATTTCTTGATGATTAAAGAATACAAAATTGTTAATTATATCTGTAAAGCTCTCCAAAATATTATGTCCATTATTCATAAAACTGATGTCATTTAAATGTGGTTCAGCAATGAGATCTTTATTAGATTTAATTTCTAAAATAAATATTTTCCAATTTTAGAACGGCCACAAGCATTGAGACGAATCATATCATCGTAATTTATTTGCGTAATGCTATGAAAAAAGTATATTCACTCTCGAAAATCCATAATTTGTACATTTCTTTCATGCAGTATTTTAAATAGAATGAGAGTAAAAATATTTTTGTCTACCGGAATGAGTACTTGAACTAATAAATTTAGTTCTGTAGCATTAAAATTGTCCTTTATAATATGAGTGATTTTTTGTGTATAAATTTAGAGCATATTATGATTCTATTAAATATAGCACATGAGTATATCTCACATTAATGAAGGAAATAATTTAGTATATTTCAAACTAATTAAGAACAACAGCAGACAAGGAGGAAAAGAAGAGCGAACGAGATTTGTCGCAGTTCTTACTATGGATCTACACCAGGGACGAAGGGAATAGTTATTAAAAATCAGACATTCACAGCAATTGTGGAAGAGGAAGTGAATACTATACACCTCATATCGCTAACAAGACTTTAAAAAAATAAACGAAAAAATAAAGTATTTATAGTTTGAAAACATCAGATTGTCGCCCGATGTTTCAAATCAAAGTTTAGCACTGAAATTTAAAAAATAATACTAATAAAATTTAAGCTTTTATTTCCTACTTCTTTTAAATAATAGCGCAGCCTACTCTTACCAATTCATAAAATTAAATATACTCTGTTTACTCATAAAACCAAATAAAATTAAAACTTAAATAAAAAAAGTATTCCAATTTTGTGAAATCCAGCGATTGTTTCTGTACTTCTTTATGTTAAAACTGTTATAAGGAGAAAAACATCAAATTAGTTAAAAAGTCTACTGCAATTTAATCAAAATTTAAGAAAAAGGAATAGATATGATCGCTTTTCAATCTATATATTATTATAAAATAACAGTCAGCTGGTTTTTTTGCGGAGAGATGGAAGACGATAACATACATAAAAGTTAAAGGTAGGAATTTCGCAGCTGACCATTATCATAAGATATTAGAAACCTATTTTATTTATGACACTCATGGTACAAAGAAACACTTATTGAAAAATGTTGCTAAAAAATCCAGATAAAGTGGCTTTCTGAATTATTTACCTTTGCTGTATTGAGCAACGATTTTTTAATAATATCGAAGATAAATAAAACGTCTTATGCATCGCAGAGTAACAAAAACATGCTCTCGAATTTTTTTTATTAATAATGAACAGGATTTATGGCTAGATGAAAATATTAACATTTCTTCCAGGTGTTTAAATAATAGATAACAATACAGAAAAATCTTTTGCTTCTAAAATTAATGTATTTATTCTTAATATTACGAATGTTGCTGTTACTCTCCTATGAAAGAATACATCACTGGCCAGAGCTGAGTTCATTCATGAGATTAAAATACCTTGATTAAACAGATCAAATGTTAAACATCGAAAACCTTCAGTTCCTACCGATTTTAGGACAAGGGCAAGCTTATTAGCAACTTTTGCAAGCACGATGAAGGAAAGAAATAATTTTTTTTGCTTAAATATAAAATAGGTGAGAAAATAATTACCTATTCCGCTATTAATAAAAAAGGCTAATATCTTCTATTATCTTATAATTTTTATGAAAATCACAGCAAAAATGTTTGTTCTTTAAAATAATCTCCACACATTCACAAACAATTTTTTTCTTATATTGCATTTTTCTTTTACTATGGAAAAGTACACAAAAGAGGGATGCCTTCGTGAAGGACTTTCTAAAGAAAACTGCCTCGTATTCTCGTTACACATAGGAAAACCTAGAAAACGCCCCTGCAGCAGCTTGTTTGCTGGGATTCGAGCCCGGTTCGAACTACCACGGTTCAGCGACATTACCGCTCTGTCACTGGTCTGCCTTTTTTCTTCAAAGGATTTTAGGCAAATAATTCCCCTTACGTATTATTTTTCGCACAGTTTAAATACTTAATATTCTTATTTTTCTAATGCATTTCTAAACCTTACGTAATTAGCAAATTTCATTAATCGTTTAGTTTTTATAATCTTTATTATCTCTTTCCACTACTACATTTTATATCTTTGTTTCTAAGAAAAGTGCTGCCCAAGATGATCCTTATGTTAAAAAAGCTAAGAAACATAGTTCCTCTCAAAGCAATTAAGTGATGGGCATATTTTGATTGATATAAGAAAAAGAATAAAAGAAACCTGCAAAAGATCCCTGCTAAAAATAATTATTTTGTAAAGAAAGTCAATACTTATTAAATGATAACAAGAACAGAAATTGCTCACAAATATCTGCGTGTGAGGAAGTTATTGTTAGACAATAAAAAAATGTACATAAAAGCTGCTGGTTGGGCAATTATTATAGTTCTATACAAAATGCTAAATATTATTCTCATGATATAATTTTGAAAGTCACTGCTTTTACATTTTTCTTCAACAGATAATTACTATTTTCTGTCTTAAAATATCTATTTTTCTCACAAATGTTGTAGGGTTTCGAATTTTTTTTAGCTCTTTTTTTATACTCTTAATGCTAGCATAGTATTTGAAACTGTAATGGAAAAAAAATTGAAAATAGGTGTATTACATTTACTTTTCAATCTTATTCTTTCGTAATCATAAATGTTTTCGTAAACCTTTCCTGATCATTTACAGAAGCTATGCTGTTAAAAATGGTTTACTGCGCCTGATTTACTTTGCATTATCCTTTCAATGAAAGGCACAGCCCCAAAATATATCTACTTAACATTTTAAAACTGTTACGAATTTGAATGTTTTTAAAATTATGTGAACAAACTGAAACTTTTTTTCGAATATCATTACTTATATCTGGGTAAGCACTTTTGTTTTGAATGAAAATATTTTGTAAAAGCCACGAATATGACATTTTTTGATAGTTTACTTTTTAAAATTCGAAGCCCGTCATGAGAAAAATTACAATTAGCTTTCGAAAATTGCAAATGGTTATTTCTTTTTTATTAAACGATAATTTGTAAGAGCTAGTCTGTCGCTATATGTTGTAGCGATATGTATATTGCGTTGTACACGCTGCCGTTATTCTTATTTCATACACCGTGAATGAGTGATTACCCATTTACACT
>KK119067.1:364111-394575 GCA_000611955.2 Stegodyphus mimosarum | reverse complement strand
CCGGCACTTTTACACTACTATTATGCAATAGTAAGCGTTTGTCGCATAATTACATGCTTTATATGACAAATGTTAAAATGTTTGTTTAAAATGTCTGCACATGTTTTCAAATGGATACATGAGAAACAGGGAATATTTATATTCAAAAATGTTATTCTGCTCTAATTGGATACGACTTACCGAAGTCCACTTGAATACCATTTTGAATTTGAGTTTCTAAAGCTGAATCTGCATTTCATTTGGAAGTTCAATACTTAACAGGATTGGAGTAGCAAATATACTGAATATAAATTGAATTGCGGTTGCTGTTTTCTGTAATTCTGAATATTTTTTTCTATTCTAGAAAAAAAATCTTCTAATTATAAGGTAAGGAATGCCAGACATATTTCGATATTTTACATTGCCCAAGTAAAGTTCATATAAATTAAGTTATTGTTGTTAATACAATGCTGCGGAAATTTCAATTCAGTTTGGCATATTGTTTTTCTTTAAAGCATCATACAGTAGCCCCTTTTAGACTTAAAACATGTTAAGTGTTACGTTCACTAAAAATAATTTAATCGGTTCTCGTCACAGTTACTTACCCTTTCATTTAACTTTCACTTGCATTATGTCAGGCATATCAACTGGCTCTCGAAACTGTAGGTTCGAGTTTAGTTTGCTTGTTTGTTTAATAAATTACGCCAACAGACACTGAGTAATGTGAATACGCGGAGGGATGTGTTCGAGAAGAACATTCTGGGGAAAGAAGTTTTGCATTTATATTACTCACAGTAAATATCACAATAACTCGACAGCAGACAACTTAGGATGCAATCTGGAAATTCTTGTTTGGATGCATTGTTTTAATATAAGAAGACTTAAAAGAAAGCTTGCACATAAAAATGTATGTAAAAGCAGGTTTAAATATGGGCAGTCTTTCTACTATGTATTTACGTAATATAAAAGAGAATTATTATATTTCCGAAGCAGCGACTTAAATGCTTAACTCATCAGACAAACAATGCTGACAGTTCATAACTGCGAGTGCAGACGCCTCGGCTAACGTACTTTTAAAAAACATAATTATGAATTACTTGGATGATTATTGAATGTATTACTTGGATCAGCGACAAGAATGAAATTGTAAATATATTCCATACCCTTCTGAATATTCATTAAAATATTGCCTAAAATACTTATCTTTTTTATTCAGTACTGTTATGATTTGCTTTTGCTTGTAATCTATTTCTACCACACTCTTTAACAACAACTAATATGATGCACGTTTTAAATAACTGCTTTTAATGAAACGAAGGACTTTTTATACAACAAGATAAATGAAATAAATTAATTAATAGACTGAAACTTTTCTGCCACACTTAAGGCAGTTCTTATGCTTTTCTTATTTCACTTCACTTATTTTGATTCAGTTTCTGTAGCATATTTATAAATAAACTCTTTGTTTAAGATGATATAAAATTCGTTCTAATTTAATAACGAATGGTAAA
Organism: Stegodyphus mimosarum; assembly: GCA_000611955.2. Classification (NCBI taxonomy): domain Eukaryota; kingdom Metazoa; phylum Arthropoda; class Arachnida; order Araneae; family Eresidae; genus Stegodyphus; species Stegodyphus mimosarum. The sequence continues at coordinate 393,085 of KK119067.1, read as the reverse complement.
GCATATTTCATTCAATTTTAGTGAACGAAAAATCAATTAGATTTCCGTTATTAAAATCTTCTCTTTCCAGTCATGTGTTGTTATCGATTTTCATACCGACATCAATACATGCTGTTGTAAAAATAATTCAATTAGTTAAAATATCTAGTTTGGAATAAAGATTTAGATGGAAATCAATTGTTCACAAGCTTTTGTTTCAGCAAAAACCAACGCTCGGGATAAAGTGGAGTAAAATTAATTAAAGCATTTTCTTCCTAATTATCCATAACCTATTTAATATTTTAGCTGACTACTTTGCAGTTAATAATCCATAACTATTAGAATCTAGAGTAATGGTATTCATTAGCATAATTAGAAAAATAATATAAAACATTATTTTAAAGCTCACATACAGTATGTTTTAAAATCTGTTTATATCATTTCTAGCAAATTAAACTGTTTATAATTCGTTTAAGTGAAGATCAAATATAAAGAGCGCCTTCAGATTAATGTTGTTAATTAAATTGCTTTTCCCTTCAGTATAAGTCGCTCAGATATATTCAAAATTCTTATGCATTCACAAATGGAATCATCTTATGCATCTTATATAATGAATCTCATTTGAAAACAATCAGTTACTTTGCTTCTCCTGAAGTTTTCTTTTTGCTTCCTTGTCCGAGGTAAATAACTATTCTAATCGTGAAAAATTTCGAGTATCATATTTGAGTGAAAATATCCAGTTTGATCGCTCTCGAATCCATTTGAACAATAGTTTTGCCTGACATCTTTACGTACGGACAAAATAAAGGATTCTCTTTTACAAAACAGATTGTAAAACAGATGTAAAATATACTCAGACGAGAGTTTTTCGTGACGTCTGTATGTACGTATGGATGTATCTCACATAACTCAAAAACGAATACCTACACAACGTTGCAATTTTGTATGTAGGTCTGCTATAACATGCAGTTGTGTACCTCCCTCTTTCATTGAAATCGGCTCCATCGAACATACATATATATATATATATATATTGCCACTCTTTAACCGACTCGTTAAGCTCTGTTTTTTTATTCTTAAATATTGGTAAATTGTACGCTTTTTTGCTTTAAAAGTGTTTTGAATTATGTTTTTCTTATATTCCTGTTAAAGTTTGTATGCCTTTAGTTAATCTGCATGCAATAGTTGTAGAATTAAAAACAATTTAAAAGTTTAAGTGGTGCTAAGCATAAAGAGGCCGCCATTTATTTCGTTTAAAACTCTTAGGAAAATAGTGAATTAAACCATTTGGTGCACTGTTTTTTTGTCTCTTTACTCAGTGGATCCAAACTTTAGCTTTCAATTTTTTGCACTGAAACTTTCATCTTCTTGCCCGCTGGCCGAACTGCTTGTGTTTACGTAGAACGTCCACATTTTAGTAGTAAAAACTGTTTTTTTAACTGTTAAATGTTTCTGTATTTTACAATTTTTAATGTACATTAAGTTTTTACGTATTTTGCTTTGTCGCGAAGTGAAAACTGAGTTGATTCAATTAGATATATATCTCTACTGAAATATGAGGAAATAAGCTAAAATGGAGTGGAGCAAAAAATGTGTCTAAGTTAACAAACCATATAAGGGAGCCATGTGGTGTACAAATCAGATAGTTTTTAAAATTAATGTAATTTATATTTTTTTCACTTAAAACCGAAGTTAAACTATACTTTATTTTTTTCATAAGTATATCATTAAACAGTATTAAATTATTTATATATGTTCGAAAAGATTGTGCAAGCTATATTTCATTAAATTTTGGTCTAGTTTCGAAATTATTCAAATTCAAATTCGAGAGTTAGGAGCAGTCCGCAAAAACATAACTGGACATCTGCGTTCTTAAAACATTAGAGTAATATTTATTATATTTTAGTTAGATAAGAATGTTCCATATATTAGTATTCAGACTCAGAATTTACAGACGTATACTTAATCAATGTTTTCAGAAACACAGATGCAAATTTAATATTTCTCATGTTTTGTTAAAATACTAGATACTTTTTCATCGAAAAATATTAATGAATATCAAAACATAGCTTTCGCTTTATAGCTCAGCCCTAAATCTATTTTCAGAAGCATTAATTTAAATTTAAACTAACAGGAATAAATAAAATAAGCCAGTAAATTCAGTTATAACTAATCCTTCCAATTTTTCAGGTATGGAGCTTTTTATTTCTAATCGATTGTAGGTTTTAAAATTTGCAGCAGAAATATTCCAAATACAGTACTGAAATTGTTTTTATGAAATACTTTATTTTAAGAAACCTCCAAGGTGAAATCGTAGGTGAAATCACATGCTCTGAGATCATCATATGTTTTACAAGTGGGTTTTGTCGTCACATTTTGCGAATGCCTTGTAGGCGAACATACCTATAAAGACATTTTTTATACTAGATTGCTTTAATTTTCTTTTCTTAGAATTTGCATCTATGCTTTTCGTTTATTTTTTATTAAATTGTTGTCCTTGAAAAGACCCTCACGGAAAGCATATGTTTTATTTATTAACTTGTTTACCTATAAGCAAACGAAAGACTTACACAAAAACAACATTCATACTCATTATTTTAACTTGCGTAATGCAACATTTATTCCCAGGATATTCATATAAGTGGGTTAAAAGGGAAAGAAACTCAAATTTATAAACAGTATTTATTATGAAACAGTTGTTAGAAATATGCATAGTGACGGAAGAGGTTTTATTTAAGAGAATTCAACAACCATTAAAATAATTGGACTGATTATTATATGTTTCCATAGAAGTATGATAATATGATTTTAAAATACTATAAGGCTTGGCCACTAGCGGCCGAGCGGTAAAAGCCGCTGAACACTAGTAGTTTATTCTGGGGATCAAGTCCCGGCGAACGAACCGACTGTTTGGGCGTTTTCCTAATTTTCCCCATGTGTAAAGTGGGTACGAGCCAGTTTCCCTTGAAAGGACCTCCACGGGGCACTTCTCCCTTTCACTGTAGTGCCTTTTGTGTAGTTTAGGGCGGAGTACGTAAAAAGATACCCCCCCACAAAACTTAACACTTTGACATTTACGTATTTGCATAATTTCGCAGTTAAAAGCTCAGATGAGTAAATATTTGCTTGAATTCTAAGACATATATGCTTCCTAGATTTGAACTTCAAAGAATATTGAATTTTATTCCATTGTATCTTCCACCTGGCTGATGAAGATTAAGTTAACATTCTTTTGTAGAAAATTTAATATGTCTGACCGAAAATGTGAATCATTCCCTTCATTTTTATTCTTTAAAATAGTTGACGGGAAAATACGATAGTACTGTTATTTTTATTAGAATAAATCTTTCGCTTATCAGTGGCTGAGCGGTAACAGCCACTGAACACCAGTAGTTTGGTCCGGGGTTTGAGTCTCGGCAAACAGACTAGCTACATGGGCATTTTCGTGATTTTCCCCATGTGTAACTTATATACCAGTCAGTTTCTCTTTAAGAAGTCCTCTACGGGGCATCCCTCCCTTTCCGTGTATTATCAATTAGCGCAGCACGTAATAAATAAATAAATAAAAAAGAATAGATTACATCTGCATCAGGATTATCGTTTATGGTCTAATCCCTGTTTCAGTTATCCAGTTGGTAATGTTGTTGTTGTTGTTGTCGTGTCCATTACCGCATGGAAGAATGATTGCCAGAGCCTACTCCGAAGAGAGGTTGGACTTCTATTTTCCACCCCCAATTTTGAAGGAGAGCAGCCCGGGGGGGGGGAATCCAGGGGCCTTCCAGGGGTCTCCCAGCCCTCTCCTCTCCCACCAATCCACACGAGAGGACTTTCGGCTAACCACTATATCGGTTGGGCGGCTCCAGTTTGTAATGATTTGTAAAATAAAATCTATTTAGAAGACAGTAGATACAATTTAAAAATATATATATATATATAAAATTTTAAGGAATATTTTAGACGCTATTTTTATATGAATACTAAAATTTTGCAGAAAATTCTTACTCTTTCATAAAGTGAATAAAATGACCCAATAACACTTTCTATTATTAAAACATATAGGGTGTAACTAAAATGGTTTCTGAGTGTTCCTCGGTAAATATTTAATAAAATTAAATAGTATATTAATGAAAACGTTAAATTACGATGCTAATATAGTAAGCTGACTGAGAAAAGTCCTTTGAATAAATTACTCAGTGCTTTCAAATTACACGTTTGCCACATTCAAATACCAAAGACGAATCTAATTTTACAAACATAGATTTAATTTAGACGAAAGCATCGACTGTTTCTGACATTACCCGATTCCCATCGACTGTTTCTAACACAGAAAAATTGTTGCCAAATAGTGCAGACAGAAATTCACAAGAGTGATGTCATAAAACACTCATAAGCCTTGGTTTTATATAACTCCAAATAATCTTTGCTAAGCTAATAAAATTAATTTTGAGTTACAGAAGCTCAGCATTTTAAAATTCATGACAGATATGCTTTTATAGATCCTGACACTGATGCTCATACTAAGAGCTTTGAAGAACTGTATTGATGTTTGGCTAAATGACGAGATAAATTAGACTCTGAAATTGAGTTCTGAATTCAGAGTTCTGGATTACTTCAGAGTTAACTCCGGTGCCTATTTCACAAAGATATATTGCTACTTTAAATACAATTAACGGCCTTTGGCCACCAGCATAAATTGGCAGAAGTTTTAGTGCATTTGTTTGTCAAATAATCGCAAGACCTCGACTAAAATTGCTTTAAAATTTCTATACGTTATATGGGAAACGTGTTTCTCTTGGTCATCTGACTAAAGAGCAATCTGTCCTTTCAGACTTCCGCTGAGCGCACATCTGGTGGAGTCTAAGCTAAATTTAATGGCTGACGGCAAAATTTATACAAAAGAATAATATTAATTTTGCTTTTATCGAAGATGAACCATATATTTTATACCAATCCTTTAACGTTGTGAATAAACTATACTATTTATACTGTTGAGTGACTTCGGGTTCGTAATAGATTGAATGCACACAGGTCCGATGATAACCTATCAACCTGATAAAACTTATATTATCAAAAGGAACATTTCATATTTCTATAAAATTTCCACATAAATACTCGTTTAACTCTTCACAGTATTATAGAGTACAATCAGTACTTACACTTCAAACGACTAACAGCGTTAAACAGAACGCAATGCGAAGCGCTTCTAAAGAGCGAATCTAACGTAAAGAGCGAATCTAACGCGGAGATAACTCAGTACTGTACTCACGCTGAACTAACAACTAGCAGTTACTGAGAGTAGATGCTCTGTCCGGTCTTATACAGTTCTCACCCAGCCGCCGAGATACTTCGAGTACCTTCTGCTTCTCGAAATAACTGGAAGGCATATGAGAGCCGAATTTCGAGTTAAGCTACATACAGCTAAATTATAATATCCATTATAGCTGTACAAGGACCAAACCAACATGTCGCAAATTGTCACCAGTTTTGGCGATTTCTGGTGACTTCTCACCAAAACCATTGCCAGCTTGGCGAGATGTCGCCAAATCAGCGAGGTAGCCATTTACCTAATGTTAAATGGACTTGCACCTATACACTTACTTTTCCGGCATAGCATCGTTTCTTTAGATTTCCATGTTACATTATACAGAAAAATACAACAATTTCACATATAATTTCACGGAAATCCTGTATTTATGTACAAATTTCACAAGAATATGAATTACAGCTTTATTTTAGCTCAAAGGGTAATAGCCCAGAAGGGCTATTAATTTCGTTTTCCCATTTTGGGTCGAAAACTTTAAATGTCAGTTTCACTTTTCAAATTGTTGCCACCAAATGTATCACCCCGTGTTATGTATTGTATTTAATGTATTTAGTGTCGCTTTGTGTTATATTTAAAGAAATTAAATAATGAATAATGTGAATAAATGTATGTATGTTTCTCGTACTGTGATAAAACAACGGTACCTAGAGCCATCAAATTTTGAATAACGTAATCTTCCACCGAATATGGGCATCTGGAAGCCCTAATTTGAAATTTGGAACTCGTTTTATTATCTATTTCATATTTTTTAAATCTTTAACGAATTTTTGATTAACAAATTCAATGATTTTAAAGCGAGCAATGGCAACACTGTAAGGAAAAAAAATATCTTCAGCGCGCAAGACTGTGTATCGGATATTCTAAAGATATACTTGCTCTTTTTAAATCATTTTGTGATATTGCTGTTGAATTGAATTTTATGCTTTAAGTGCGAAGAACATGGTAGTTCATTATAAAAGGTGACACACAAAACGTTAAAAAAAGTCCCTTTGGGCGTATTATATAATCTGAAAGCTGTCTTTTTTTTATTACTATTATTATTATCACTATTAGTATTATTATTATTTTCCATAATATTTCTTCCAAAGTTTCTGTTTCACTATTCCTTTTCAACATACTCCTTAAAAAGTAACTAATTAGCTATTTACCAGATAAATATAAGATTTGATGGCTAATATATATTTATATAAGATTACATGGCTTAAATTATATTTTATTCAAAATTTGCTAGTCAAACCAAAAAAAAAAACATAAGATTGAGATGTTTGATATATCTAAATCGGATTTTAAAAATTATGCAGAATAGCGTCGTAGCGACATCAATATGGATTTCTTTTTAACTCAATGAAGAAGGGCAGTATTTACTGAAATTTTACGCGGAGTGTATTTTTAACTTAAAAAATAAGTAATTGTAACTAAAATTTTATCCTGATTATCCTGGTCAGGCAATAAGAAAAAAAATCAAATTATTTTATTTTATTTTCGATAGTCTCTGAAACTTATTTAAGGACATTAAGGCCAGCGAAGCCGCGGGCAAAATCTAGTTTAATTAAAAAAGGCAACACACAAAACGTTAAAAAAAGATCCCTTTTAAAAATTGAAGACATTTTTTGGGCTACATTTTATTTTTATTTTTTATAATTTCATTTATGCTTAGTAAAGAAATATTAACTTTTTTGGCCTTGCATCAGATTTTGATTTTTAGCATTGCTAAAATCATTTTATACTAGGTATAATGAAAATTTCTTTAAAAATATGTTATTCTTTGGAGCGTAAAATGTGCGTTATTCATAATTCGTATCAAACATTATTTATTGGGTTCTGATCTAGAAATTTTGCAAATATTAATTAAAATTCTCTAAGTTTAACATAAATAGCCTGGTAATGTTCTACAGATATTTCTTATAAGATTTTATAAGTGAAGTAAAGTTATGAATGACTGCTCCATAGATCATCATACTGTGTTATAATTAATCTACGAACTTCCACTTCATATCTTCATCTTATGTTAATCATCTTTTTATTTCCTTCTTTCAGAATAAATTCAACAGATTATCACTTTTTTCCATTGGTTTATTTTAGAATTTCAATCGGAGTAAGAATAAAGAATTGCTTTTATTATAGTTTTCAAGTTATCAAAAACAACTGTCACTTTCAAATATTTTGAAATAGCTTCCTTAACTCAGTTTAATTCAAAAATTAAGATAAGTTAAAAATTTGTTAATTGTTTTTCATGATATTCGTCAAAGTAATTTATCTTTCCCTGGACAGGAGTAATCATATTGATATTTCCACGTCTAAAAGCACATTTAACATCATTCTGAAACAGAGAGAAATAAATCTATAAATTCTCAATAACCAATTGTCACCGTCTGAACAATGAAGAATACAAAATGGCTTTCAAACGGAACAAATGCACGTTTGCTAACACATTTTACAAAAACCGACGAAAAAAGATAGTTCTAACCAAATGCCAGTTTGTGACCTTAAACATACACTCCATAGATTTGCCTCGCAATGCTAAAATGAAACGTGTCTAAAACAGAAGTGCACGTGCTATCAAACGCATGACGCATGACTTGTAAATCACGTATGTCATTTTAACAATGCCATTAAAGATTTACCGAGAAATATTCAACTTTCCCTTTGAAAGCAAGACATTCATAAGCGCATATTAATTGCATCCACTCATTTCAAAACATTTCCTCTATAATTACAGAGGCTCTAAAAGCAAGTTAAATATAGTTATTGGAAAATGCTGTTGCGTTATCCTATAAAACTTAGCTGACGAGAGGTGTGTACTTGGTTCATATTATCAACATTAAGTTGGTAAATTATATTTCCCACCTCAGAGTTATTATATTTTCCACTTATCGACTTATTAGCCACCGCCAGCATGATATTAATTAATGAGCTCTAAGCGAGTCCAGAAGTATATATCTGACATTAGATTAGTGTCAGCCGAAATAGGGGTTTAATTGCCTCCTGGAACGCCTATCTTAAAAGTTATGAAAATTGCCATCTCGCTGTTTTGATGAGGCAATATATCATTTTAGCAAACAACTGCTTCAATCTCATTAATATTTTTATCCGATGAAAGAAAATTCCAGCAAAAACAAAAAAAGGATTAAAATAAAATACTGGCAGCAAAAAAATGGGACGTGATCACATAATTTTATACTTTTTTCTAAACAGAGATATGAATACTCGGCATAAATGACTTAACAATCAACTATACACAGTGTGGCTAGAAAGTCCCTTTACATCTGAACTAAATGAGTATAACAGTGTAAGTTGGGAATTGTGCTCACGTGAGTTTCAACGGATTAATTTCGAGTTGGGAGAGTAACTGCCATGCGATTGCTCGGGAAGGGGAATAAAGTCTGCACGTTGACGAATTCATTGTCTCTCCTGTCTATGCTTGGTGAAGAACAAATCATAATCATCCTGATACGTCAAGAAGAAGCGATACATGGACAATGGTGCTGTGCGACAAGTATGCCTCAAGCCATTTAATATTTGACACCGCAGCTGCTAAAGCGAATGAGTAGGGGATATTTAGGCGTCTCAAGCTGTGCAGGGGGTTGTACATAAGGAGGTTTTGGACAAATAATTGTAAGTGTTAATAAAATTGCATTGAAATAATTGCACACATAAAGTGACTTTCTGACCACTCTGTACACTGAAAGCGGTGCTTATGCAATCATGTAATAGGCCCATTAGTCGCCCAGTAACTAAGACTGCTAAATACTAGTAGTTCGATCCAGAATCCAGTATCGACAAACGAGTTGGCTACATAAACGTATTTTCGGTTTATCTATGTGTGATATGAAAAGGAGTCAAATTCACATAGAACTGGTTCTGAGAGCGATCTCCCTCAGGCAAGTAAGCTTTGTCTGCTTTGCCGTACTCAAGCAAAAACGATTGATGAAACAAAGCAACCAGGCTTCTGTCCTTATCAGATGCTAAAAAGGTTGCATAGTTTTCCCAAGTGTATACAGTTTTATGATACTTAACATTCTTACTATTAAATTCTGACTCCATAAATATAACCAGACGACTTTGCGCCTGTCCTAAAAGTTTAAATTAACTTTCTTATAAGATGTCCTGCTTAGTAATTTACACAGCTCGTGCAGTAACCTAACCTCCTCGGCTACTTGCGGGATTAGTTGAAGACAAACGGTAAAGTTAAACTTAAGCGTCACAACAGGAAAATTCCACTTGTAAATTTTGACCCAGGCTCTCGATTCACGTCAGCAAATATGGGTGACAAAGATCAAGACCGATTCAAATAAACTTGGAAGATGGATGTAAATATGATATTGAGACCATCTGTGGTCTCTGCTTAAAAGTTTCTGCTAAATTCAAGAAATTTATTCTTATACTAAATCATTTAACTAATTTGATTTCTGGTGAAAGCCGAAAAAATCTGAAATGCCAGCAAAGTTAAAATGACAAGGATTGTAATTAATAAAAATAAAACAATGTATTAGTTGAAATATTCATCAAAAGAAACGTTAGCATGTCTTTCGGTTAGTAAGCAAGTGAATTATAATTTAGCAAAGCGAATCTAGCTCTATATCAAGAAGTAACAGCTAATCATAGTTGGCTATTTAACTTCAAATTTAAATTTGGTTCTGCTAAAATTATTCATAAGGTTTTTTTATCAGTTGAAGAATTGTATTTGCTTGAGTTCTTTCACATGCACAAAAATTTAGCTTCATGCTAGTTAATGGCATTAGATCGAATCCATTTTTTTCCGACGCTCCAAAATGTTCTAATACTTTGTTTTCTCTTGTGTGACTGCTGTTTTCTTCGACAAATAGCAGTACGTTCCTTCTTTCTTTTCTCAGTTCATTTGTGTCTTAACACATTTGACTGTTTGCTTCTCCTACCTTTTGCACATTTTTTCTTTTCCTGAAGAAGAGAGACTTACGGCAGATAGCTCTCAAAATTGATGGAGTTGCATTTAAAATCTGCGCTAGTCTAAGGTTGATTTTCGACTAATTGTGAATAACATTCCGAAAAGTGGGTATCACATGCATTCTTTTAAACAGGTCTACAGAAGGTTTCAATCTATATACGAATTAGATAAACTTCCACTGTTATGGCAAGAATCCTGCACAAAACCAGCGTGAAACAGAATCTGCTGCTCAGTAAAAGCAAGCAAGTTACATAACGAGCAAGTAAGAGTAGTAGACTTGTTTCCATATATTGCAAAATTAAAGAACCATTTATGAAGCCTAGAAGACATTAATGGTAAACAGATTTTGATATTGACTATAAATGAAGTGTTAAAGACTGGCTTTGTCTCATTTTTATTAATGAGAAGTCCTTTTTGACCATGTAATGCATCTTTGACTATTCAAGAAAAATTTCGAAGCACAGCATCATAACCTCGACCGAGCTGTAAATCATTCTAAGTCGTTAATGATATGGGCGATGTCATTAAGTCTTAGGTGATTATTACCGACATCGCTAATGGAAGGCTAATGTCATTAAGGTTAGTGATAAAAGTACAATGAATCAACAATTCATTCAAATATCATGCAGAGTGATCAGCCTGTGAAAATCTTAAAAGCATCTGCTACTCACTGGAATACGGCGCATACTTGGCACTCATGAATATTTAACAAAATTTACTATTAAAGAGTACATCACAAAAGTAAGATTTTATTTTTCTTTAAGGATGCTTAGTTTGAAATAAATTAATAGTTTATATTTTGTTTATATCTGGTGCATATTCTTCCATGGAATGTTAACGCCTATGGGATAAGCTCATTAAAAATTACAAGATAAGTAAATAATTGATAAATAAATTTAAAATTACAAGATATGTAAAAGGGAGAATCTAATAAATTTAATAAAAAAGATATTTATAAATATATACCAAACTCAATTAACATTGGGGTGCCAAAATTTTGAGGCCTATTTTTTTAAAACTAATCGTGCGATTTTTACAAAACATGGAAGTTTGGCATAATTTGAGTCGTAGATTCGAAATATGGAAAACAATTGCCATGCCGTTCCAGAAGGAGTCCGATTTTGTGTCCAAATACCTATATTAGAACAATGCTATATATAAATCTAATACATATCCTAAGCCGCGCTTTCGAGACATAAAAAACGCAAGTTGATTTTCATCAATCGACCCAGTAAAATGAGAGATATAGAACTGTTCTCCCCCTTTTTTTGCGCAGTATACTTTAAGCCAAGCATTTTGAATATGTGGTTCTGAATTTTTTCATAAACCACATTTTAGGTAGCATGCTATATAATTTGCCTTTAACTTTGGAATCCTACTCCACGATCACCTGAATTTAAACAAAGTAATCAATAAAACAAATGTAAACACAAGCTACTAATGTTGGTATTGAGCGTACATGCACTCATGAGCAATGATGGCAGAATTGCCAGTTAGTTACCAGCTTTTATTGAAGCTAAATTAGTTATTATTTTAAATGCAAATTAATTTCAGTAGACACATTATATGAACATATATTAATGTTATTATATATTAAAAAAATTACGTAACAGAATGTAACATAGGAAAATGATGACGCAGCAGAAATTCTCAAAATTGTCTAGACATAAATATTACAAGAGCAGGTCTGTCAAAAGTAGAAAATTTGCGACAAATCGCTCGATCTGGCAGCACCTAGTAAAAAGGAGACCCAGTGACCAAGCTCATGTGTTGACGAATCGTTCTCCAGCACATTTTTACTAGGCTCCTCTGTAGAGCCTTTTAAGGGGGGGGGGTGGATGAGGAGCAAAAGATGCCAGAAAATCATCTCTTTCCTTCCCAGAACACGAGTTCTGAATCTTTCAATTCTTAATTTGACATACCATCAGTCATACCACGAAGGGAAGAGGTGGGGACGGTGTAATTGTCTTATATTATTTTAGAAAATTCCAGTCTGCATGACGTGTACGTCCTATAAAAAAATAATATATAAATATTAGTAAAATAATTAAGAAAGATTTCTGTTTCATTTAATACTTAATTTAAATAGTGTAGAAACTTCTAACTCTAGTGGGGTATTTTTGCAATATTTTATAAATTTAACTATAAACCTAGTTTGGAGTGGTACTTTTTTTAATAATTCTGCTTGTCTGTTGTGAGATTCCGTTTCAAATACTTAAGAGGTCAAGGAAATAAAACAGTTTAAAAATGATAATAGGACACAGATTCAAATTCAGGTGGACATATTTGGTGAGTGTGTAGTTTTCAGGTAGACGCGTTTGGTTTATGTGATAATCAATGTTTAATCGCCATGCGTAATGTATTTGAGAACTAATTTCCTTCAGAAAAGCTTCCACGAAAGCCGTCCTACCGTTAGACACACAGCCTTTGAATAACTAGGTGAGGACCTTATTGTAAATTAAACAGTTATTATGATTTGGATTTTAACTTTAGTTTCTTCTTTCCTTATTCCTCACTAGAATTTGAAATTAGTTTCTTTTACACTGAAGCTGAAAATTTTTAATCTTGAAGGAGTTTTTGGCATTCGCGTAATATGCTTAGATTTCTGCCAGCTCTGGTTAGTATTAATTCCCTCGGCTTTGCTTTCTCTCGCCGCCGATACTTTAAACTGAAGCACCGGTAAATTATTGAGCAAGGATGTAGCTTAGTATTTAATTGTGCAGTCTTAGACTACTGATCAAGATTTAAAATTTATTAGTCTGTTCTTGTTTCTCATAGCCACAAGCTGTGGTTATGCCCCGTTTTGTTAAAAGTTCCATTTAAACCAAATGTTGTTTAAAACCTTCGTAAGACTTTGCTGCCAGAAATAGCGATAACTCGTTACAAACCTATTAGGGATATAGGACTTAAGTTCGAGTATTAAAACCTTATAATTAATAAAAAATAACTGAATATCACTTCATTATTTGGGTTTTACCAGCCTGATCATAATATGATACAAAATTAAATTTTGGAAATACTAGAACAATTTGTTTTATATTATATGGTTATAAGGTATTTCTCTCGCCTTCTTAGCATGCTTTCGTGATGTAGTGGTCAATACACTCGGCGTGTATTCGAGAGGCCGAGGTTCAAGTCCCAGAAAGGGCATTGCTCATTTTTCATGACTCGCTTCGAAATAACTTAATGTCTCTACAGTGGCGCCCGAACTAAAAAGGGTGGTGAATGATGATTCTTCACAACCAGGATTTGGCGAATGCATCCCCCAATCGCCAGTCGTCCTTAAAAATGAGGAATATATAAGGTACTTCTTCGGCATTTCTAGCATGCCTTCGTGGTGTGATGGTCAGCACACTCGGCGCGTACTCGAGAAGTCTGAGGTTCGAATCCCAGTGAGGGTATTGGTCATTTTTCACATCTCCAGTTTAAAGAAAAACTAATGTCTATAAATGGTGACTATTTTTTTTTGTCAATAGAACAATAAATTTATAAAAATTGATTCGAAATTAAACAATAATATTCGTTTAAAAGATAATCTTTAAATGGCTTAATAGCATCAGTATTGAAATGACACAAAACTAACATAAATCTATGTTTAACTACGCAAAGCTATTATTGTTTAGCATTTTTTAACGCTATCATATTTGTGTAATCAAAAAATGCATTGCCCAAAAGTATTCATTCCATTTCTATTTTATTCTTCCCTTTCAAAATGCGGAAGGAAACACGGCAAAATGAATGACGGGTAATACCACAGCCATAATTCAAACAGACTATTCGGAAATGGTAAACATTGTGGCGAAGAAAACATAATCGAAACCGTGAACTGCGCCCTTGAGAATGAGGAGGAGGTCCGAGGTCTGATAAATGAATTTCGAAACTCATAATTTTCTTTTTTTTTCCCTTCCTCCGCCGATGACCTCACTGTTCTTCGATCATCCTATTGTTACTCCTCCCATCCCCCAAGCCACAATCGTTTCCTTGTTCAAGCATCCGTCCGTAAGTCTGATTTATGATTAAGACAGCTTATCCTCTTAACAAATTCTAAACCTTCAAATAGCAGTTTGTAAATGGCAGTCTCTATCTATTTGAAGAATATATCATTGCCGCTTATTTATGAGTTAATCCTCCTCTTAGAAATAATCGATAAAAAGAGAGTTTAGTAATGATTTAAAGTGTTAGATATTGCAGCTAACTTCAATACGTGATTTTTATTTTATATATAAATATATATATATGTAATAGAATATACATGTAATAGATTGATTCCATATACCGACCATACAAAAAATAAAATTGTTAATCTTTCAGTTTCAGAAATTTTAACCTAAATGAATAATACAGTCTCTTTTATTTGTAAGTAAATGTACAGTAAATGTTCGAATATCGCAATTCGATTAAAAGCGATTTTTAACAAAAGGTTTTTAGAAACATTAATAACCAGTAATGACATATAAGGTTACAACGTAATGGATGGCTCGATCGATGAAATTCTTTTTACGATTTTTAATTTACTGTAGTCACAAATGGAAAGCTGTAGGGCAGTAGCAGAATTGACACAAGTTTATAGTTCTGACTTGCGAATATTTATAAAGAGACCGTTCAAAGTCTTTAACACGCATAATATCTAATATTTAATTTAAAACGGGTAAATAAATATTCCTTGCAATTAATATTCCACGGTCTTTTCTGGTTTGTTAATTTATATCTTATCATTTCGGAATTAGAAGTGTAAAAATAAGTCACAGTAATATTGCTTATCAAGTTGCAGATGACAAAAATCTTTTAAATTATCATTGCACTTAAATCGAAATTAATAGATATGTGTTTCAGTTATTATTATTTACACAAGTGTTCAGTTTCTGTAAGGAATATAATTTGTAAGTCATATTTTAAGAAAAGCCAGATAGTAGTGCAAGTAAATATCAAATAAGCTTTATTAGCCTAAAAGCAGTCCCGAATGGGATATTAGTCTCTACACGGCAGTTTGCTTTGAATTACTATAAACAGTGTATCACTTTTCAGATTGTTGCCACGAAATATTATTATCATGTATTATATTTAAAGGAATGAAATAATGAAGAATCTGCATGAATGAATGCATATTTCTCGAATTATGAAAAACCAACGGTACTTAGAGCCGTCAAATTTTGAATAACGTAGTCCTCTACCCGAACATGGGTACCTGTAGGCCCTAATTTTGAATTTCGAATTTGTTTTTCTATCTAATTCATAGTTTGTACAACTTTAACGAATTTTTTATTAACGAACTCAGCGATTTCAAAGACAGCAGTGGCAACAGCATACGAAATAAAACATTTTTATCTGCAGCGCACGAGACTGTCTTTCGGAAATTCTAAAGATATGCTTTTTTTAAAATATTTTATGATTTGCTGTTGAATGGAATTTGTGGCGTAAACCCCAAGAACATCATATTTAATAAATAAAGTAAACACATGAAACGTTAATAATAAAAACACTAAATGTTTTGTGAAGTGATTTAAGTAAGAGAGTTGAACGTTGATGTGATAAACTGAGAAAAGACTGAAAAAAAAGAAAAAAGTATACCAACGTTTAAATACTGTATCGAAAATTCTAAATGTATACTGCTATGATGCTTTTAAATTTTTTGTCATTTTGCTGTTGAATTGCATATGGCGTTAGTGCGAAGAAAATGATGCTTAATAATAAAGCTAAAAATAAAAAAAACGAAATTAGTTAATAGGAGTGAGTGTAACAGCAGGATGGTAGACTGCGAGTTCAGCAAGACAGTACAAAACCTTAAATTATTTTGGGCGGCCATTAAAATACAAAACGTTTCTGATTTTTTAAGGTTCTTGTACAACTTATTATTTCTTTTCTTTATAATTATTGGTATTATGCTCATAGTAGGATCTATTTGTGGATGATTGACGGAAGCCAATTGATTCTGTAACAATGCGTAAAATATGGCGATAGAAACATCATTTTAGTATACTTATAATAATGTTGTAAAATATTTCAGCATTTTTATAGTGCAAAGCAAGACGTCAATTGAAGACATTAAAACTTTAATTAACAGACTTGGACTGTAAAATCACATACATATTTAAAAAATCTTATATGTACACCACATGATTTCTTTGCACGGAATATTAAATTATTACACATTTTGTCCTGCATTTAATTTAAATTTATTTCCTCGAATTTCTTTAGAGATATATTTCTCACTCAATTAATTCAGTTTTCACTTCACAACAGGGCAAAAATACACAAAAAATCAAAATATCTGTATTAAATTTGAAAGATATAGAAATCCATAAAACACTAAATACAGTTCAAACAATCAAAAACTTTTTTGCGATTAAAATTACAGTTTCCAAGCAAAAACAAGCAATTCGGCCTGCGGGCAAGAAGGCAGATTTTTCGGTCCACAAAACTAAAAGTTTACTTCTGATCTCACTCTACAAAAAGACATTGAAGCGTAGAAACTTACTTAATTTGTTGTGGACGCTATGCTGAATCAATATATCGGGTAATTTAATAACTTAAATGATAATTCCAGAATGGATCAATCATAATTTCATTCGCAATAATAAAAGAGGGCATTACTTTGTTGTTGCGAAGCTTAGTTTCTCTAGATTGGCAACAAATTCACTATGCTGTTAAGTTTCAAATGCAAAAAATGTGGTTGCTATGGTGAACAAAATTAGGCTTAGCCGCACTTAAACAAATTTTAAATTGTTGATAATTGTACAACTATAAAATACAGGCTAATTAAAGGCATAAAAACCTTAACCGGAAAATAAGAACAACGTAATTCAATCATTTTTAAAGCAAAAAATGCACAATTTACAAACATATAAGGATAAAGAAACTGAACTCACTAAGCAGAATGACGGAGTATATATATATATATACTTTTCGTGCGGCCGATTGCAAACAAAATAAAAGGTACACGTCTACATGTTATAGCAGTCATATATATAAAATTTCAACTTCCTAAGACTACCCGTTGAGTTATGCGAGATATATACATACGTATGTACATATACACAGACGACACGAGAAATTAAATTAGTTTTATAATTTTTTGGGGGGGAGAAATAGTCCTTTATTCTGTCCTGACGTACAAACGTCACGCAAAAACATCGTTAAATTGCATTCGATAGCGGTCAAAACGGAAATTTTCTTTGAAATATGATACTCGAAATGTTTCGTGATTATAATACTTACTTTTTACTTTTTTTTTACTTTACAAGGAGGGAAAAAGCAAAATAAAATTTAGTTTATCAAGGTGTGCATTTAGACTTCTAAAATTTTCAGTTTGTTAAGAAGCTACAAACTGATCACGCAGGAAGGAAGAATTCAAGATTTTATACTCTATTGCATGTAAGCAATCAACACATAGAGTGCAAATTACATACGTTAGATTTATTTCATAATAGTGCGCAGATGATGAATAATTGTCGGCATTATGGTTATATAAGATAAAAGTCCAAAACATTTAGGTTATGCTAACAGCGTTTCTAACATCCAAAATACTTTACCGAAGTTTCGTCATAAGCATTTTATTAAAATACTAAGACTTACCTAACCAATAAATTCCATATCCATGTTTGAGAAATCTGACACGTAGCTAGATACTTCATGTTTAAAAACTTAAAATGCTTGAATTAAAGAGGAACTGACTGCTCACAGCATTTTTAACATTAGGAGAAAACATTATCTACTGTTTTACCATAATGCCCTGCATTTAGTAATTGAAAATTTTACTGCACCTTTCTGACACTGATCCCAATAATTTACGAAAGGCTCTTCAAGGTCTTTGTAACGTAATTCGTCATGTTGTGCGCCACAAATAATCAATCTTACCACAGATTTTCTCGACGCCATTGCGTTCAAACCTGTCTCCTTTCATATCCACAATAAAGACGCTCATCTTGACATATGTTCTCAGTAAATCGCCTTCTATATCTTTTTGATGTTATAAGTTGTTAAAAGTTGCTTTTTATCCATTTTTAAACGCAACCTTAAGTGATGTACAGTTGTGGCGTGGTCATTTTATCCATCTTTAAATGCAACCTTAAGTGATGTATAATTTACATGTATCATATTTTATGCATCTGTAAATACAACCGTGTTGCATTTTATAAGTCCAAAGGGATTTAGTCCCGAAGGACTATTACTTTCGTTTTGCGATTTTGCGTCGGAAACACAAAAACGGCGTATCACTTTTCAAATTGTTGCCACTAAATGTTATCGCTCTGCATTAAATTTTAAAAAATGAAAAATCTGCATAAATGTATGCATGTTTTTTTTTTTTTTTTTGACGTAGCTTTCTCTTCAAAAATCGTCTGCGTGCGTTGCACGGGAAAATAAAAAGGAATTCTAATTACAGTTCTAAATAAATAGCCAAATAAATGTGAAATTCGTAACAATATTCTCTAAAACTTTAACGAATTTTTCATTAACAAACTCAAAGATTTCAAAGCCAGCAATACCAACGTTGTACAGAAAAACATTTTTATCTCCAGCGCGTGAGAGCGTGTACCGAAATTTCTAAAGATATGCTCAATTTAAAATTATTTTGCGATATTGCTGTTGAACTGAATTTTATGGTTTTAGTGCGAAGAACATGGTATTTAACAAATAAAGGTAACACGCAAAATGTTAAATAAACGTCCCTTTGGACGTAATTTAAAATCTGAAACATTTCAGATTTTTTTATTTAATTGTTCATCTTTAAATGCAATTAAATTTACTTCAGAAGTGTAAACGTAGTATATGAAAACTTAATATTTATTTATAAGTGACATTCATGTAATTTTTAGATGTTTATCAATTTCTTCTTCTACTTGGCGTTTGTAAAAGAATACACTTGTATCTTATTAACGTCAATGTCAATGGTGTATAAAGTGTTTGCTGAATATTAGCTCCGCGTAGTTTGTAGTAGCATGCAACCTTTGTTATAATTATGGCCCAATATAAACACAAGCTTTTGTCTTACGTTATCAGAGATTACGTTATCCTTTTAGCTGAAATTATTTCACATATTTAAATAAAAAAGAACAATTTTTTTTAATATTTGTCTTGTGTAAAATAGGAACTGAAAAGTTTAAAATTATGCACCCTCTTTTAAAATAAAATTTTGAAAACCGCAGGGAAAAGTTAATTTTCATTTAATAACAATAAATTGTATTTCTTAATGATTGTTGCTGTACAGCATTGTAAAACAATGTACATCAGAAAGCTATAAATTAATGAAATCAAAAAAAGAAAAATTCACTTTGATTTAAAATATACGGAACTAGAAATAAAAAACTTTCAACCCAGCTGCACTATTCAAGTTCCTCAGAAACGATAATTATCTTGCGTATTATCTCACATTCATTTATGCACATAACATAGAATTATTTTACTTTTTCTTTGGACACTTCAATCTGAGTGTTCCATAATCTTACAAAGAATACAGTCCTTTCCTTTTTCTTCATTGTACGACGAAAAAGAAGTATTGCAATCGTGAAACATTTCGTGTACCATATTTCAAATAAAATATCTGTTTTGACCGCCCTGAAATTCGTTCGAGAAATATTTTGGGTGATATCTCTACTCATGGCACTGAATGAAAGACTCTTTTTTTTTTCATAACGGATTATAAAATGGATTCGGAGGGATAGTTTGGCTACGTTTGTACATACGTATGTATGTATCTCGAATAACTCAAAAAGATTAATTGTGGAACGTATAAATTTTGTTTGTGGAATAGCTACAGCATTAAGTCGGACACCTCAATTTTCTTGGTATTATTGGCAGCACCGATTGTACATATATATACATTCGAGTAATAACGTGGGTATATATATATATATATACATACATACGCACGCTAAATGTATATGCTCTCCCTCTTACCCACCTCGGTGAGCTCTGTTTTTTTTCCCTTATATGTTGATAAATGGTGCATTTTTTGCTTTAAAAGGATTGAATTATGTTGTTGTTATCTTTTCGTTAAGATTAGGGTTTCATGTCTTTAAATAATCTGCATGAAATAGTTGCAGAATTGTTAAAAGTGGAGCTAGGCCTAACATGGCAGCTATTTGTTTAGGTTTGAAACCCTTAAGTAGCACAGTAAATTAAGTTAGCTGGTGCCCCAACTCCAGCGTATTTTTACCAAAGGAAGCAAAGGTTAACTTTAAATTTTTGTGCACTGTAAATTTTGTCTTTCACATCATCCACGTCCCTGTTTGTTCACACGACTTCACAAAGAAGCAAATCCATCCTCGAGGCGGCCCTCCTGGGACTCGGGAGCTGCCGGTCATGGAATTAAGATCGTGGAAGGTGTGGGACATATACCTGGTTACCTTTGTTAAGGAACAAGTGTCTCCGTTCTCCGTCACCTGTCAGCTGCACATGTCCGAATTTGTTATTTTCCCGAATAAACTCTAATTTTAATTGCAATTTTTAAAATTGTTTGCAATTGTATTTGGTTTTCTGTATTTTAAAATTTTTAATGAAGATATTTTGAGTTTTTATGTATTTTTGCTTTACCGCTGTCCTAGAACTGAATTAATTGAATGAGAAATCTCTAATGAAATTCTAGAAAATAAAAGTTTTAATGGAATGCAGTAAAAAATGTATATAATTTAATAGGCTGCAGTAGGAAGTCATGCACTCTACATATCCAATGTTTTTGACTGTAAAAGAAATATTTTAATTTAACATCAGTTCCTGTACTGTAAAAGCGGAAAAAAAACTATCATAACTTTAGATAATATCGAATATAACAATGATTAGATAGCAGTGTATTCCAGTTATTCTTTATACATTTTTATACAGAACACTTAACCATATCATGATTTTTACTGCTGCGATAAAAAAAATGAAAACCACATTTGCAGCGATCAACTCCTTCTAAATGATTTAATTCTTAACTCCACCTCAGCATTAAGATTTCGCAACAAATGCTTTCTAATTACATCGAGGTCAAGATTTAACCTACCCAAAGCACTGTTATCACAAACCCTGTAGCACTGCAGCCATTATCTTCCCTTGGCTATTTCCATGAGACAAAAATTTTAGCAATTCCATTTGCTTGTGGAGGTTTAAGACGAACGTGATTAACTGGGATCACATTTTATTTTTTCTTCCCTTTTTAATTTTTTTAAATCTGAGCTATTGAGCGTGATGAGTGATTGAAGGTATTATTATTGAGAAGACAGATATTTTTTATCACTACCATATACAAACCAGGATATCATGAAGAAATATTGGCTCGAAGACATCAAATTCATAATTGACAGAAATAAGTTCCTTTTCTGGGCCACTGACCATGACGATTGGCTCCAGGGCTTACCATAATGAAGCTAGATTCTTTTTTTATCACGATCGCTGGATGCAAACTGTTATAACAAAATATCGGCTGCAAGATAATACATAATAATAATAGGGAGAATTAATTTATCTTTTTGGCTCCAAATTTCGAACACAGAATTTGTATCCGAAACCATCTACTGCTACTAAGTCCCCTCGGAGAACCTTCCTTTCCTTCTTTGAATCACTTTTTGAAGTATTCAATCTCTCCTTTGTTTGTGAAAAGTGTGCATTTTTAATATATACGTAACAGAAAATTAACTACAGTTCTTCACCTTTTACCGGCATAAATGTCTTATAAAAGCCTTTTCAGTTGGTCTTCAAATCAATGTATCTTTTAAGGCAGTACATGTGACAAATGCTAGATATTCTGTTATCAAATTCGATGGATTACAGTAGAAATGATAAAATTTGCGACTGCAGTTTGAGACCTATAATTGTAGAATCATTAGGATTTTTTTGATGCAGGAGTCATGGTCATGAAAAATGGAACTCTCGAAAACGCCCCGAATGAGCTGGCCATTACACCACAAAGGCATGGTAAGAAGGCGGGAGAAATACCTTATATATTCCATCTTCTAAAGGGCGACTCGGGATTAGGGCACCCAATCGCCAAATCCTGGTGGTGGAGAATCATCATCCACCAATCTAGTTCGAGCGCCACTGTAGAGACATTTCATTAGTTCGAAGCAGGATATGTAAAAAATGAGCAGTGCCCTCGCCGGAACTCAAACTTCAGATCTCTCGCATACGCACCGAGTATGCTGGCATTACATCACGAAGGCATGCAAAGAAGGGGGGAGAAATACCTTATATAATTTAGAATTGTTGATTTGAGATTATATTTTAAGTTAGGAACAGAGACCCAAAACAAATATATACAAATATTCTATGAAACACAAAAATTATACACTTACACCAGTTTCAAAATTTCAATAAAAGTTTATGGAAGGTACTATTAGATATAACAAAGAGATTTTTTTAATTTATTTCATGCAATAAATACTGTTTAAAAATAAATTTAATATTAAAGTCTGCATTTATTTGAAGCTCTTTACATTTCACATTTCTTAGACATTAAGGTTTTCTTTTTCTGTTTAATATTTTTACAGTCTGTAGGCCAAAACGTTTATTCGTTAAAATGGGTTGTATTTCATTCTGGAATAACATTTATGATAATTCGAGATAGAAGAATATTAGCACGAAATCTGTCATTTGGGCTTATATTGATATACGTTGAGCTGAACAAACAACTGAATGTGCCAAATAAATGATATGATTTTAAAAATAGAAGGCATGTTTTTAACAACCACAAAATATTGGCTTTATGTTATATTTATGTTATGTATGTTGTCCGCATTTCAGACAATTTCACTATGCAAGAGATAAATTTAAAAATTTCCCTGGGTAATCATTATTAAATACTAGCTTCCAAACAAATGCGTCATCATTCAGTGTTAGGCTTTTTAAACAGATGTTTAACAATCAATTAAAACACCAAATTTTAAAATTTGGTCTATTTTCAATCAGTCAAATAGTGGCGTTAAGCGAATTATCACTAAATAATAATTCATATACAGAATGATGGAAAAGACCCTTTTATTTTAAACTAAGAAGAACAGAAGGCACGTCTGATGCATACAATTCAGCCAACCACTTCTGTCAAGATAGGTTAGAGTAAGTCAAATGTAAGGTAGTAGAGGAAAGCTGCGCAAATCAATTTAAAGTAAATTTGACTCATTTACCTGAACTGCGTGTAGATTTAGTATCGATAATCTTACGTGCGTACGGGTTCGTAATATATTGAATGCACAAGTCGTAAAAAGTTAACAAAAATTTATTCTTTCCACAAGAAATAAATTAAAATGCTGAAATATTTCTTCACAAATCTTCGCACAATATCACAATATCTCAAACGTTTAGCAAAAACTCAGTTCAAAACAGATAAAATAGTTCTATCTCACAGCTCATATGAGGCTGTAGTCTTCTTAAAATTATTCGTTCATATATTTTCCCTAAACCGAGAAGGAGACTAATAAACTAAGATGAGCTCTTTCAACTCGGCTTTTATAAGCTTTTTAATTATCAGTAGAACAATCACGATTTTTCTAGATGGCAACAGTAATTACGAGATATTTATTTAGCATTCAATGCACGCGCTCTTTTATTTTTATTGTTATTTTTTTTCGACGTAGCTTTCTCTTCAAAAATCGTCTGCGTTGCACGGGGAAAATGAAGCAAATTTAATTACAATTCTAAATAAATAGCCAAATAAATGTGAAATTCGTAACAATAATTACAATGCAAGACCGAAGACTACAAATGCATCTGATCTAGCAAGTTAGTAACGGACCTTGTGAAGCAAAACACAGTCTGTCTTAATCTAATAACTTCACTTCAAATACTTGCGAATGTAATTTGTGCTCCGGTGGGAAAATGGAAGGGAGAAGTAACAATAAAGATCCGATCCCAAACATAAAAAAACTGGTTACTTAACACACCTGAACCTTACACAACTTTTATGAATCAGATATTTTATCACTTGCCGAAACATTTACTTATAAAATGCATGTATATATATATATATATATTTCAAATTTTCAAAAACATTATTTGAAATTCTCATTCTTCTCATTTTGATGTAAATTAAGTGCATATTGCCATAAAAGTCAAGAATTTGATGAACTGCGGAGAACATGCTACTCTTTTCCAGTATAAACGTCAACTGAGAGTAGAGCTGCTCTCTGTTATTTTTCATCTGCTGAAAAACTTTATATTCATCACATCTCAAAACACTGTTAAAATATTAGACGCAAAATCTGATGTAGACACCCTATGACTTGTGAGGTTTATTGTAATATTTTTGGAGCATAGAAGAGGAATGAGCTTGCAGTCATTGTGACTTATGGTGAAGGCGCACAGATGAAGACAAACAAAACATGAAGAATTTCCAGGCTTTATTTCCGCGCATATAAATTAATCACAGTATCACGTATAAATTAATCACAGCTATTTAACCAATCATAATGAAATCTGGTACATTTCTATGATTTCTATGATTCAAATATGATAATTTGCCATGCACATAGGTTCTTAAAATTAAGACGCAGGCATTTTAGACGGGGAACAAAGCAGTGAGATGTTAGTAAAGTGGAAGCTAGCAGAATAAGAATGACGTATTAGCTCGCCAAGGTATTTATACCAGAGTAGTTACGATTCTAGAAAAAGCTATGATTGGTTAATATTAGTTCTGGTTGTCTCTTTCAGGCAGCGTTACATAACATAGGGAAATCTCGAATTTGGTACAACATATGAATTTTGGGGAAGTGCTAAATTTAGAATGTTACAGTTGAGGTCGCCAATTATTTTTTTAAAGCAGCTGTCGTATTTTATTATATTGTTATATCTTGCATACATACACTCTTAGACAAAGAAAAACGACGCAACAAGAACTAGTTATCCGAATGGGACGAAAATTGGTAGAAGTGATGCACATGTACAGAAAAACAAATGATTACAGTTTGAAAAAAATTAGATGATTTATTGAAGTGATAAAGCTTCACAAAGTGAAAACTCATCACTGAAGACTATTCTTTGAGCCCAATTACACGACCTCTCTTAAATTCTGACATCTGCGCATATCGTTCGCGCACCTGTATGCGAGGCGTAGTTACTGCCTAACAGAGTACACGCAATGAAATTCGTGAAGAATTTATGACCTAGAATCGTAATTTCTCCTCTTAAATATCCTGTCAATTGCGCAGATCAGATGCGCTGTAGCAACAGCTGTTCATTCATTGGCAACTAAAATGTAAAATTTTGCATTTTCCGTCGAAACCTGTATGCATATTAATGTGTGTCCAATTTGCTTTATATCTTCTCAGTGTGTTTTTTTTTTTTTTTTTTTTTTTTTTTTTTGTCTAAGAGTGTATATATGATATTATAGTTTTTGAGGAAGATGAAAACAATTCTCTATTTAGTCATGGTTAAGAAAAACAGCTGAGTAGATCTTTCTGGAGCAAGAATCACAACTGGCTTGAAGGATAAAATAACATTTTTATTTTGAACAGGAACAATTATTCAGAAATACATTTTCTTATATTGGTACAACACTAGGAGGTGAAAAAGGTGCCTCACAATTTCTATATATGTAATTTATATTTTATATAATAGAAAAAGAAGCTTGACGGAGAAATGTATCTTTCCTTGCTAGAGCAAGCAGCAAAAGAGCGACGCATAATAACTACAGTAGTATTTATAAGCTCGAGGAGTCTTTGTTTTAATTCTAAACAGCGACTGGGCAAAAGATTTCTAATTGCGGTCAGTGAAAGGAAAGCGTAACGTAACGTGGTGAAAAATGCAGCCTTGAAAAGGGAATGTATTCAGTTAAGAATTTAAAGAAAAGTTCCAATTTAATTTAAATTGGTAAATTTCCATCATATTTTTATATCTTAGACACGCACACACACACACACACACACACATATATATATATATATGTGTGTGTGTATATATATATATATGTGTGTATACGTTTAGTTGGTATATGTGTGTGTGTATATATATATATTACATATATATATATACACATACCAACTAAACGTATTTGGCACATTTGGCAGTACCAAACGTAAATACGTATATGTTTGGTGTAGCCGACTGCAATAAAGGGAGGTACACAAATAGATGTTATACCAGTCCCATGTACAAAATTTCAACGTTCTACGATTAACACTTTTTGAATTGACGAAAAAATACCTTGTGAATCCATTTTACAATCCATTTGGGAAAAAAAGGAGTTCCTTATTCTGTCCGTACTTGCAGACGTCGCGAAAAAAGAAAATCGTTCAAATAGATTTGGGAGCGGTCAGCATCGATATTTCCGCTGAAATGTGATATTTGAAAATTTCTGCGATTACAGTACTTTCTTTATTTCTTACAAGAAAGTAAAAAAAAAGAAAGAAAGAAATATTTATTGACAATAATCATCACTGACGTAATACCAAACACTGACATAATAATTTATTGATAATAACAACAAAACTGTTCCTGTATTTGAATGAAACAGAATTTTGCGAAATAAGCAGTGCGGGAAACAAAAATATAGTAAATACAAATTAGAAAAGTTCAAATTGTATTTTCTATGGTTAGATAAATTAAAATGGCATTGAAATAGTCAATAGTACTATTTATCTAATATGCCTTAACCTAAATTTTAACACCGGCAGTCGCAACGAATTTGCTTTAACTGCATAGCAGAAAATTATGTGAATCGTTTTTTCATAAGATTGCACACATTTGCTTCGGTTTATCAAGTGGAAGAATTAGAATCTAAGTAGCAGAAAGTGACTTTTTTAATGTCACGCACACATGTGTTTAGATTTCGTTCTCTCACCGAAACAAATATGATATTGGAATCATTTATTCCAAATTTTCTGAATGTTCTAAAAATATTTCAAAAAGAATAGGCATCATAATTTTTTTAATCCCAAAAGTACGTCGCTCATTACAAGCATTTACATCACTTTTTAAATTGTTGCCACAATATATTATCGCCGTGTATTTTTTTAAAGAATTTAAATTATGAAGAATCTGCACGCAGGTTTGAATACTCTTCGCTTAGAAAAAAAAAGACGGTATTTAAAGCCATCAAATTTTGAATAAGGTAGTTCTTCAAGGGAACATGATAACTTGGAAGCCCGAATTTTGAATTTCGAATTTTATATTTTATATTTTTGTAAAACGTTAACGAATTTTTAATGAACAGACTCAACGGCCTGAAAGCAAGCAGTGGCAACGCTATAGAGGAATAAAACATTTTCATCTCCACCGCAAGACTGCCTGTCGGAAATTCTAAAGATAAGCTATTTTAAAGAAATTTGTGATTTTCCAGTTGAATTGAATTTTGTGAGGTGTAAGTGTGAAGAACGTGATATTTAATTAAAAAATTTAATGTACAAAACTTTAAGAGAGAACATATAAGCCATGTTAATATAAAAAACTGAACACTGATAATATAAACTGAGAAAAGATTGCAAATGAAAAAGGTTTTTTTAGTAACATTACATCGTAAATTGTCAACATATGCTCCTAAGCTGCTTTTAAAATTTTTCTAATATTGCTGTTGAATAACATACATTCCGCAAGGGAAGCAGAGGAAGAATGGCCTTGTTTGTTGTACATTAGCTATAGATAAATCACGTGGTACTCGAGGTCATCTACCTTGTTTGTTTACATTAGCTATACATTAGCTCTGAGGTCATTGAAACATATCTTATTGTACATAGCGTAAGTGCGAAGAAAATGATGCTTAATAATAAAGCTAAAAAGGCAAAAATAAATGGGTTAGTAGGAAGTGAGTGTAACAGCAAACTGGTAGGCTGCAAGCTCAACGTGAGGGTAAAAAACCTAAACAAATCCTTTTGGGCAACTGTTAAAATCTGAACTGTTTCAAACATTTTTTAAACATTTAATTTTCACGCTATTTTCTAAACAACTATGTCAATTACCGAGCTACATTTGCAAATTCTAATATGATGTGTTTTAAATGTTTTCAACAAAATCAATAAAATTTGTCCTTGGAACTGAGTTAAACTGCTATCGTATCAGTTCCTTAGATTAATATTATTAATATGAGACTTGATCATGCAAACTGTCCCTAGCATTTTAATTTTCTCGCGATTTATCAGTTGGGAGCTGATATACATAGCAAATGGCCCATGTCAAACCCTGACAACAGTTTCTCAAACCCGAACGCAGTCTGAATCTTAATAATTTGATGGCTTATTTCAATTTGATGTTAAAGAAGTTCAGTTGTTAACTAAGCTGGGAAAGTTTACCTTAACCAGTGCATTAGTATTCCTAGCCATCGTGCGTGTTTCATGACCACGCAGACAGCTCGTATCAGTCATGAGCAACATTTTACACCTCACGCGGAAAACTACTTTTTCCCGCTACGCTATCTGAACCTTCATTAATCTTTTCTTTGCTTCTTCAACAAGTCTCTGTAACACACGCAGTATCATCACAATCAAAGATAAGTTAGTAGGCAGGCACTTTTAGCTGCTTTTAATGTTAAATAACCTTGAAATAAGACGATTTTGCAGATTACTTTCCTTCACGCACTGCGGAAAAACAAAACCAAAAACAGAAAAAAGAAATCTTTTATATTTATCTGGTAAACAGCTAATTAGTTACTTTTTAAAGGGTATTTTGTAGGAATAGTGAAACAGAATCTTTGGAAGAAATATTATAGAATATAATAGTAGTACTACTAATAATAATAGTAATAAAAAAAGGAAACTCTCAGATTATATAATACGGCGAAAGGGACTTTTAACGTTTTGTGTGTCACCTTTATTTATCAAATATAATGCCCTTCGCTGTATCATAAAAT
>KK119067.1:332900-364096 GCA_000611955.2 Stegodyphus mimosarum | reverse complement strand
ATATCACAGAATATTTAAATGAGCATATTTTTAGAATTTCCGATACACAGTCTCGAGCGCTGGAGATAAAAATGTTTTTTTTCGTACAGTGTTGCCATCGCTTTGAAATTGTTGAGTTTCTTAATCAAAAACTCGTTAAAGTTTTACAAAACACGAAATAGACAGTAAAACAAACTCTAAATTAAAAATTCTTGCTTCCAGATGCCCATATTTGGGTGCAGGATTACGTTATTACAAATCTGATGGCTCTAGATACCGTCGTTTTTACACAACGCGAGAAACATAGATACATTTATGCAGATTCTTCATTATTTAATTTATTTAAGTATAATACAGGGCGGTGATATTTGGTTGGCAACGATTTAAAAAGTGATTCGCCGTTTATAATGAAACGCTACAACATGCCATTTTGACACCAATAGTCTTTCTGGGCTTTCGCCATTGGACTTATATTATTCTCGCGTTCTTTCTCGCAAAATGCCCACCAGCGGCCGAGCGGTAAAGACGCTGAACACTGGTAGTTCGGTCCGAAGTTCGAATCCCGCGATTGGGCTGGTGGCATGGACGTTTTCGTAGTTTTCCTCATGTGTAACGTGTATACGAGCCAGTTTCCCTTAGAAAGTCCTCCACAAAGGCATCCCTCCCTTTAGGCAGATAGCCCTCTTATGCTTTGCCATAATTGAATAACCCTAACCCTTTCTCGCAAAATAAAAAAAGAAAAAAATTACCACTTGATAATTATTCATTCCTAAAATTTAATGTATTATTGTCAAAAGAAGGTATAATACAGCTACTCAGTGTTATCCCGCACTGAGATTGTCATATTTAACGTGAAATATTCGTATTACATTTACCTGTATTTTGCTAAGGAGGTTATTAATTTTTGTTTTCTTATGCCTAGTGAGCATAACTAATGCTAGACAGCGGCTAGTGTAGTTGATTTATGCTGGAGAGCAGTGACAGGGAAGAATGCATCTAACCCTTGTAGTATAATCGAGCTGCAATCATTCAAATCCCAGATATCCCGAAAGTACAATAGTACGAATCGCTTATTCTTTTCAGCCGATTACTGTTAAGAGTTTGACAATTAATCTCCTCGCTTTTAATTTTAATTCATTAATCTCTTATAAAAATACATTGCAAGTGAATATATTAAATTATTATTCATGAAAATTCACAGCGGCTGTGGCCTATTTGATCTGCAGTTTTCGGAATTTACTGTGTTACTAATAGACATTTCTGGAAACGTAATTCTGTGTAATATCCTGCAGCTTCCCTTTATTTATTTATTTTTAGTCCAAAGGGGCAATTTGCGCAGAAGGACTATTAATTTCGTTTTGGCATTTTGCGTCGATTCACTAAAAGCATTGCTTCACTTTTCAAATTCTTGCCCCCGAATATTATCGCCTTCTGTTATATTTAAAGAAATTAAATAATGAAAATTCTGCATAGATGTATGTATGTTTCTCGCACTGTGATAAGACAACGGCACTTAGAGCCATCAAACTTTTAATATTGAACCTTTCCACCCGAATATGGGCATCTGGAAGCCCAAATTTGAAATTTGGAATTTGTTTTATCGTGAGACTGTGTATCGGAAATTCTAAGGATAAGCTCATTTTAAAATTCCTTTGCGATATTGCTCTTGAACTAAAATTTATGGTTTAAGTCCGAAGAGCATGATATTTAATAAGTAAAGGTAACACACAAAATGTTAAAAAAACGCTCCTTTGCACGTAATTTAAAATCTGAACCCTTTCAGATTTTTTTTAGTGTTGTTTTTATTCAATGCGTGAATTGCTTAACCAAAACAAATTATGCTTTTCAACCAATAAACTGAATGTAGCTTTTTCCAATGTCTTAGCTCAAGAGATTTCTGAAATTTTATCTGATAAATGGGTGCGCAATAATTGCAGAAAGTTAAATAAAAAAATTGTTCTAGGTGTATGCAAATTATTTTAAATGCTTAATTGTTTTCAAGAAAGGGTATGTTGTATTTTGTTTTAAAAAGTAAAAATATTTTTCCATTTACAAAAGCGTATTTTTTAAATAAATGCAATGCAAGTAAAAGCGGAATTATCGCCAAGCAAAATATCAAAATACTATCTGGCCCAAAGGGGGGGAATTAAAAATCAAATAACGATATTAACACACGGATGGGCTGTTATCTCAGTATTTAGGAGTTTCGTTTCTAATATAGCACACACTGTGCAGACGTATACAGTCATTAAACTTGTCGAAGAGGGAAAGATGAAAGATGTGCAACGCCTTCATTTCGACTACAACTCCGGACTTTCCGATTACTAGCGAGATGTTCTTTCCAATTACACCATGAAGGCACGCAGTAAAGAGGAAGAAAATACCTTACAAAGTATACTATTTATAGGGCATTGAATTATTAAGTGGAAATTGATGGACGTAGAAAACTGTTATCATCTAAATGAAATTTATTTGGGTGCGTTAGCTACGAAACTCAATGTTCATATAACAGCAAGAAAAAAAATAATTCGTTGCATTTCGTTACAAATAATAACTGATAAAAACGGCCGCGCTTTCATTCTCCAGTGGCGAAATGGACGGGAAGATTGTTCTGCCATTTTTTATGTGCAATGTGAATAGAAGGCTTCTCTTAATAGGTTTTGAACAAATATTTACATTCCTAAACACATTGGAAAGATTATTAGGTTCGTCAAAGCCAGAAAGAAAAATTAATTTTTTCCTCGTCAAGGTTCGATTCACGTATTTTCTGACGGCGAGAAAGATGTGTTAATCACTTACAGCATATTTTACTTTCGTCTGATGTTAATAGCATATTCTCTTTCGTCTAAACAGCATATTTTACGTTCGTCTAATGTTAATAGCATATTCTCTTTCGTTTACACAGCATATTTTACTTTCGTCGATGTTAATATCATATTCCCTTTCGTCTACTCAGCATATTTTAATTTCGTCCAATGTTAATAGCATATTCTCTTTCGTCTAAACAGATATTTTACTTTCGTATTCCTTTCGTCTGTTCATATAACTCACACGGGTATAAATGTAGACAAATTATAGTTTAATACCAAGTAAAATAAAGTGAGAACAGCCCAGAAAATCTGCTCAGAGAAAATCGATTTTTGTGTCTATGATGGGCTAACTCCTTTACAAAAAAAAAAGATATCCTGCCATTCAGAGGAAAAATAATAAAGGATATCCTTACTTTTCGTGATTTCATTTATCTAGAAAATTCCAGAAATCACTGGTCTTATTTTATAAAACTTCTTATACAAAACATTGTGTAAATATTGCAGACGAAGTTTTAAAAGAAACGTTACAAGTAGCATCAGAACTATTATAAGTATTGTTCCGATATAAATCCTACAGAGTGTGTATCAGATACTACACACAGATGTCTCATATTGCTCGTGTTATTAGTGGGTTTTGTTTTTAAAAATTTACTTAGAACACATTGGAAACCATGCCGTTGGAACTCTTGATTGACTTCTATCTAGAAGTGTTTGGTTCATCGTATCACTCACTTGTGGAGATACAATGAACATATAACATCTCTTTAATTACTCACCTGTTGAGTCTTAGAACTAATGAGAATTACAGTTACAGTGTAAGTTTAAATAAGTGTCAAAAATGATCAAAATTTTAAGTAGATCAATGCTTTTCTCATGAGTTCGTGTTGCCTGATTATTAAAGCAGTTGAAAGTATCTAAATTATGTACGCTATTAGACACTAACGTCCAATATTATCTAGATATCGCTTGGAGAGCATGGCTGGATAGCGTATAAAGCAATGTAGAATATCACACGAAATTGGAAAAATTACATGTTTCTTTTTTGAATTTGCCATTAATTGCCATATAAATTAAATAAAAGAATGAACGTCTTCATTCATCTCTTAGCATAATGGCACTTTAACGGGTTTGACTGTCTTATTACTGGAGTTTTATTGACATAGCTCTTTACTGAGAAATACCTATCATTACAGCAAAAGCAACAGCCAGAAGTCAACTCTGAAAGGTAAATTGTATTAAAAAATGAATGTTTTACGTAGAATTTGTATTTTAAATGAAATTGTAATTCCAAAATAATATATTGGGAAATACTTCTAACCAATTTTAATTACGGTGTACTAAAGTAAATTCAATAAAATTCGATAACTCGTACAGGAAAAAGAAACTCTCGTAGCAAGACATCGTTTACTTTCTTCATGACAACACGTGGCTGCATGTTCAATAGTAACCATAAAAATAAATGTAACTTATCTGACAAAAGTTATCCACCATATTAGCCAGCTTTAGTGCAAATGTGTAACCATTTCTGTTACTCATTAATAGCAACATCCATCACAAAATTTTGAAGAGAAAAAACATTCAGCTTCCCAAAGTTCTGTATTCGGTCTTAAAAACCGTTTTAAATTAACGGCTTTTTCAATCTTCCTAATGCTTTAGAAGAGTTATAAACCACGACGAAGCCAATTATTTAAAACGTAAAAGGATTCGTTGAAAAATTGGATTTTCGATATAGTTTTATTATTAATATTCAACCAACAGTAAGTAATAAGCAATTTAACTCCTGTTTTCCATACATTTTAACGGAATCGTTCATTTAGGTTTTTATTTTTTTTATATTTCTATTTCCTACTAATGTTAATGAAACCATTAAATTTTATATCTATTGCTTGAAAAATCTCTATTCTCGACGTACAAGTTTGAAAAATATTCCTTATGGATAGAGATAAGTAATTAATATTTACTGAAATACTGAAAGCTTTTAAAGTATAGAATTTGACAAAATAAGAAACTCAAAGTAAGCGAAATGGCAGTCGTATAGTCCAAAATAAAAAACATACGTTAAAAAGGTCTGAATCATTTTTTGGTACGAACGCTGCGCAAAAAAAATGGGACAGTTTTATATCAACTGTTCTATTGAGACGATTGACGAAATTCTACTTGCGTTTTTCATGTCTAGAAAGCCTGATTTAAGATATGTATTAAATTTATATATAGAATTGTTCTAACACATTTTTTTTCAAATATCTTGCCGGACATTTTTCCATATTTCGATTCTACGACTCAGATTATGCCAAAGTGCCACGTTTTGTAAAAATCGCACAAATAATTGTTAAAAAATTAGCTCTGAAAATTTTAGGTCCTCCATGTTAATTGAATTTGGTATATATTTATTAATCTGTCCTTTTTTATTAACTTATTTGATTCTCCCTGTCATATTTCGAAATTTAGGTTCATTCCAAATAAAATTCGTTCATTTTTTATCATTTATTTTTTAAATTTGCATTTTTAAATAATTTTTATAAATTTTTCGAAAACATTTTTGAGATATAACCTATAAAATTTTTACCATAATCTTAAACTACATGTATTTCTAAGCATACCTGCAAAAAATTACAGTTTTTTATCCACAATTTCCTAAGATATACGTGAATTTACATACTAGCGCCCTTTGAAGTTTGGCATATTTGTTATAAGCGATAATGACGCCATATGTAGTTTGCGCACTTTGTTAAAATTATTTGAAAGTACGAACGATGACTTTTTTTTCAATTCCTGTACAACGAGGAAAAGAAAAGGAAACTATGTTGCTATAAATAAGAAGCTTACCAAGTGAATTATTATTGGCGCACACTGCAAAAGAGTCCCCCCAAGATAAATTTTTTAATTTCCCCGTAAATTTCGTGCCACATTTTACAAAATTTAATATTTAGGCATAAGTTGAGTCGTCGAATCGAATTATGGAAAACCTGGGCATGTCATTTCAGAAAACGTCCGATTTTGTGTCAAAATAGAACAATGCTATATATAAATCTAATGCATATCCTTCGCGCTTTCGAGACATGAAAAACGCAACTTGAATTTCGTCAATCGGGCCCAGTAGAACGGGAGATATAAGAACTGTCCCATTTTTTTTCGAAGTTTACCTACAATTATAACAACATCAAGAATTATACTGGACTTGTAACGATCCTGTTATAAAAACGGTATAAATCGAATTCTCTTACATTGTTTGATTAATGATTCATTTACACTTTAATGACTTTGGCTTCAAGTTCCTGAAAGAAAACGGAGATCATTATTTATCCTTATTTCTTCCTATTTATTTTACAAGCAAATGTGTGCCACATACATGTAAGACATATTACGTCTTCCGTTTGGAGAAAGTAATGCCAAGCAAACAGTTGCTAATTTAAAGAAATGAGGCTTGTTTTCCATACAAATAAACGATTGACCTTTCCACTGATTTTTCCTCATGAATAATTCAACGAACAACCACCAAAGACTATTCTTTCATATGGAAAGGATGCAACCTTAAGTCCATTCCAAATAATAGCGCTCTTCGGCAGAAATAAAGTATTAGCACATAAAAGTAATTTATCTCAACATTTTAGTTTTAAGTCTTCTTTTCTTAAACTTTTTTAAATGGTTGAAATGTGTAGTTACTTTACACAGCTGATTGCACCAATGTATGTGGAAATCGTTTATTTCGCGAAGAGAAACCTTCATGTAATTCTTAGTAAGTGAAATTCGCTGGCACGTGAGAAAACAAACCCGGATTTATTCGAAGATTTATTACGCATACAGAGTTCACTCTGTAAAACTAATATACTATCTAGTTGCACTTGCTAAAAGATGGACTTTAACAAGAATTGTACTTTCTTAATTAAGGTTATAATAACTGAGGGTCACGTTGGGAAAACATTTTATAAAGGTGTTTGATTTGAGAAAATATTTGGAAAGCGATAAATTGTCTTTTTATTGTTTTGCAGATGCATGAGGAACTAAACAAATATGCTTTAATTTTAGTGTTTAATCTAATTAACAGAACCCGGTTATAAAATCTGAGCTAAAACAAACATTAATTCCATTTTATTAATAAGAGGTCACGGATTTGTTAAAGTGCAGTTAGCAATACATCATTTATTATTTCTGTGTAGTTATATGCTCTTTTTCCCTCTGTTTCCCTCTATTCTGCTTCTGTTTCTCTCTATTCTTATTTACTACACAGATATTAAATGCGGATACAGACAATACTAATGCAAGATATTACGCAGGTATGCAGCTACTAAATACATAATTATACAGATATTAAACGCGAATACACTAATGCAAGTCTTTACACAAATCCACAAATACTAAATACGCGACTCCATAATACAATGATACTAAATACTGGTACAGATACTAAATTATACTGATAAACAGCTACTACATACACTATTACTTGCTTTACAGATATTAAATGCAAATGCAGACACAGCTTCTAAATACTAATGCAATATATTACATAGATATACAGATATGCATATACTAACGTAGATACACAGGAGGAAACCCAAACTTGATGAATTAATACTGCATCCTTGTGAGCCTGCTAGGCTACTTATCGCCGTGTTTATCAAAATAACTCCATCTCAGAAGAAGGTTTAAATAAACTTTTTATTAAAACTTAAACATTGCACAGCTCTTGTTTAAAATACAGTATCCGCTTCTTGCATGATTGTAAGATAACATAAATTCTTAAATAAAATTTAAAGACGTTTAATTTTGGAGCTAAAGCTACCAACCAAAACAAAAGCCTTATCGTCAAACTATTCCCATTGCTTGAGCAAACTCTGTTAGCAAAACGATAATGCCGCAGTAAAGTACTTCTCAAGAGCTGGCGAATACATACTTCGAGGGTAAGCGTTATTCTTAAAGCTCTGTAAAAGTTCTGTTCTTAAATACTAATTTGAATCCTGGCGGAAGCTGGCGAAATTTGTAACTACAGTACAGATAGAATAATAAATTAATTGGTTAATTACCAATAACCTTAAAAGTACCCTTGGAACTCTACAAAAACGAAGCTAATCCGTAGTGTTATGCACATCCGAATGTTCAATAAGAGGGAATTCGAATAGGAAACTAAAAACTAAAGAAGTTTTGATTATCCGTTAGACAAGTACTTTAGTAAATCAAGATTTTAATATCAGTTATATTAACCTGATCAACAAACTACATAAATATCATCTTATTTAACAAACAATCAAAATACATGGAAATATGAGAAAAAATCGAGAAAAGAGTTTTAAAAATTTTGACAAACTTTATCATTTTTATGTAAAAATAACGCACTTAAACCATATTTGTGTGTGAATGTTTTGATATAAACTTGCGTTTCAAGGTTAGAAAATGTGTTATACATATTTAAGAATAACTAATATTTTTGTTAAATTATTTTATAATTTAGGTTTACTAAAGGAAATAAATCATAATGCACCATTAGCGTAATTTCTTATATCTGTATGCAGGCTTGTTTGCCTTCAATCAATAAGTTATTTAATTATACGCCCATTCAAACACATTCCGACAACAGAAAAATCTCATACAAATTTGTGTGAAAAAGCACAGCCGGCTTAAGATCATCTAATGCCCCAAGCGCTAATTCGGAATCGAAGCCTCTTATGTTCATTCTTATGTTATTATTCTTTGGTAAACTGTACTGCCCTAAAAAAGGAGGAGGCGCAAGGCAACCTGTAAAAAAACATTCTTAGTTCTTCCTTCCACTTTAATGTTTTAAGCATGCGTTTACTAATTATTCCCCTTCTTCTAAAATCTTTACTCTAAGAACATTATTTCCTCCAATGTTGATCATAGACATTTACTTCCATTTGCAAAATTTCTCAAAATAAGACTGTGGATTTTAAGAAAACATTTTCAACATTGTGGATAGCAGTGTATGAATAAAATCTATCATTTTATATAGTTCTAATGCAGGATAAATTCTAGGAAATAAAATAACGCTTAAATTTACTTAAGTTAAATATGAAACGTTTCGTAGCTTCACAAGAAAAATGCTCGAATATATTCGAGGACAGTTTTATCGCCTTAGATTAATTTCCAATTACCTCTAGGCACCAGACTTGAGACTTTGGAGTCAGTTTATCTAACAGCTGTGAAAAAAATTTTAATATTTAGCAAGTGACAGGTAAAATTTATAATTTGTTTTCTAAAATTTATAATTTTTTTAGTTGACTTGAAATGCTGTAACGGCAGTTGGAAATACATTTGTAGCTTGTAAGCTATATTTACACATATTTTCGCTACTGTTAATCCCATTTGCTTACATTGACTTTGTAAACATAATGAATAGTTTACCCATTGAAAATCTGACTCAAGAAGGCTATACAGAATGTTCGACTTATCGACTTACACAGAATGTTCCACTTATACAGATAAATATAGAGATCACTTCCATCATGGAGTTGAAATAATTTCATAAAATTCTTTAGCATTCAGTTGCAACTGCATGCCTATAACCAATATTAAGTGAGTAAAAAAACTGCAGAGTTTAATGTTAATTAACTCAGCTATTATTAAAGCAGACTTACCTTCCTCCATGGTGGTATGTGGAAAAGAAAAATTATGACTCTTTTTCAGGTTACAGAATCGCCTATTTCTCCGCAGCTACAAAATGTTCCGTTTCATTTGATGTGTTACGTTTCGCTTTATGTTTCGTTTGATAGATAAAGATGTACATTACGAAGTAAAGAAATAATTTTGAAATTCGGAGTTATATTGAACCACAGCTTGTAAGGATCTTAAGTTTGACTTACGTTAAAGTTTATTTTATTTTAAAACTTTACTATCATCTCTTATTTTCCACTTCCGGCCAGAATAAACACGTGACAATGTTTATGTAAATTGTACTTCCTAAAGCTTAAGTATTTAAGCTTTTTGTCAAGAGCAGAGCAGAAGGAGAGAGAGTGAGCCATTTTGCCATCAATTACTATCCGCCTTTAAGGCGAGAGGTTTTAGTCCTCTCGAAAGCTAAAGACGTATTGTAGTTTTCTGCAGTTTGCGTACTACAAGAGCAGTAATTTAAAAGACCAGTCTTAGTGTTAGTCATCTGTGTAAAATATTAAAAGTTAGCTCTTATTTATTAAATTTTAGTTAGTTAGTAGTCTTATATTTTTACGTTCGAACCACAAGTGGTTGGTCTTTGTATCCCGAAGTGCGGGAGCGACTGTGAAAACGTGGAAAAATAAAATGTAATTTTAACCCTTCTCATCTTGTCGTCTTTGCTTACACTCCGTAGGATACAGTTTGCAGTCAAACTCACTGTCTGGTCAGGACACGTCATGTTCGCCAAACAAATAAAACGAAATACCAGTCCTGATAAGCTGAGGGATAAAGTTAGCAAAAATCATGCGAATTTTGAAGAAGCTGCACTTGAGTGGCCATGCGTCTGCTTTCCAGCACATTTTTTTAAATGAATCAACGAAAACATTTGTTGAAATTATGTAAGCTCAAACAATTTCCATTGATCCAGCTGGTACATTTGTTGTTCATTAATCACAAAGAACTACGTTTGAATGAAACTGTGTACAACTATCACAATTCTCAGCAGAATCAGTTGATATCCGCTGGACTCAGTCGGGTGAAAACATTTGACGATCTCTGCTTAACTAACAACACGAACGAATTCAAATTTCATCATGGTAAAGGAACTACTTCACTGACCATTAAATAGATCAACGATGAGTATTTGAGACTTGATCGACACCACTTGAGAAAACTGGTTGAACGAGCAAGGCAATTCAATTATTTGTCAGTAAAGGCACGCCGGTTGAACAATATCTCGTTGATTATCACTAACTTAGGTGTTCAAATTTTGTTTGCATATTGTTACGATCTTGTAACAAATGAAATAATAAAACAGTTCGATTTTATTCGGATATCTGAGACTTGGATATTTGAGAATGAACATATTCAGGTGCAGGATTTCGAATTCAAAGTTTTATGAACATTATTTAGCATTGGAAAGTCATTCTGAAGACAAAGAACGAAAGGCCAGCAATGTGGCTATCTACAGGAATCTAAAGAGCATCGCCGATTATAATCCAATTCAATTTATTTAAAAGAAGGATACAAGAAATAGAATAAATAGAAAAACCACTGAAGAACGACAGAAGAAATAGGGGCCGTTGCACATGTATGGTCAATATTACAATTAATGGACAGTCGCGTTTTGTATTGGCGTCTGTATACATTAATCCGTCAGTTTGTATATACATTAATTATTAATTATTATTATTATTGCATATACATTAATCCGTCAGTTTAACCAACCAATTTAAAATTGTTTCTTTTTGGTGCGGTCATGTAATACTCAAGGGTCAAGTTTGTTTACTGATAAAGAGTTCGATACGGATTCAGACGTACTAATTATTATGATGGGAGATTTTAATGTAGACACGAAAAAAAAAATGAAAAGGGATTCCATTTCCCAAAACAACACTTTAATCTGAACATAGTATCTTCTAGTTATCCAAGTACTCTTGGCAACTCGTTTATAGATCTTACTTTCACACGAAGGATTACTACATAGTTACTGGACCATGCTTGTTATTTCTCGTATTCGTCCTATATACTATAAGACAATTACGAACAGAAATTGTATACAAGCATGAACAAATATTATTTACATTTTATAGCAAAAATTTATTTTCGTGAAAAATTCGTATTCCAAGTCACGAGAGGAACAGTCAGTTAATGAATTAAACCTCAGGGGCCGTTTGGAACAGACAGCTTCCCGTAATTTTTTTTAGATATGTTATACCAGTATACGTATATTTTTAAAATACAATTATAAAAGTTCGTATACTTTCGTATACTAGTAATTAATAATTATTTTTATTACTAATTAGGTTAATAGAAGAAAAAGCGTACTTGTTTTTAACATTTCAGAGGTATTTTAAGAGTATTCTTGCACAAATGTTAAATGTAGATAGGCTTAAGTCTGAGATCGGCATATACGTCAAATCGATTTCTGTACTTCGTTTCTATTAGAGTTGTAGAGACATTAGTTTATTTCGGAAGCAGGAGTGATGAAAAAATAACCAACGCCTTCACCGGGAATCGAACCACGGACCTCTCGGTTACTCATCGAGCGTGCTGACCACTACACCACGAAGGCATACGAAGAAGGCGGAAGAAATACCTTATTGATTTAGTTATGAAAACCTTTTCTAACAAAAATAGCTAGAACAGAGTTTAAGAAATGAATCATATCCTCTGCTTGAGATATCATTTTATCTGCCGGTGTTATTCGAGAATTCAATTAACTGTTTTCTTTCTTTTAATAACAGTTTGTTATTTTCAATATTTTAATCTAAGAGACACAGACGGGTGAAAATTCTTCATATTTACTAGTGGAAAATAATTTTCAGATTATGACCGTAGAGCTTTGGAATACTAACATATGCCACTGCATAATTATTTTCCAATAGAGTTGTTATTTTCTACTAAAATGATTCTAATGTTGGAAACGATTGAAATATTTATCAGTTTTATATAGCTAACTGAAGATCAACACAATCAATCTATGATTGTTTTCTCTCAACCCCTTTATTTTCTCATAGGTGCTGAGAATAATCAAAGAAGTGTTTTAGACAAATATTTTATGCATTTATTATTGAGAATATATCTGAAAGTTATTTCAATGTACTCAGCTGCGTAACATCAGCAAGAATGAGTGTTAAATCTTCGTTAATATCTTCTACAATTAGCAGGACTTCTTGCCTTAAATCTGACAGCTTGTGAATGAATGCCATTCCCAATGAAACCTAGAGAACGTCACAATGACGATGCTGTTTGTGCTGTCTACTCCATAGCATCACAAAGTAGGAAAATAGTCTGCTATTCAGAGGCTTTGTAAATTTGATTAACTTAAGCTATTTTCCAAACCGTTTCTGAATTTAGACGACATACGTTTTGCCAGTAATGCTTGCCTGCGAATGAGACAAGTGTCTACGTAACATCAGGTGCCACAGCTCTACCTTTTAACTCTACGCCGTTGTACCAAGCAACGAGCGCATAAGCTCCATACGAATCAACCTACACAATTTTTTCCTGTCAATTTCAAGCTCTTGCATATACACATTTATGACTTTAAAAATTTGTCAACCAGTTGTACGCGTTGGTAGTCTGCAAAAAAAGCATATCTTCACGAATGCCATTGTTAACCTCATGCACAAAATAACAAAGTATCATTCGCGAAGCCTGTTGTAGAGTCTCTCTGAAGTTACTTTTTCTACACTCACGTTTGTGAAAATTGCAACACCAAGAAGGAATCGTCATAATTGAATGCAATTTAATACACAGTTGAGTGGTAGTGGTACAAATAAATGATTAAATGTTCAAAGCAAACAAACAAGAACAAGAGATCAGAATCAGTATTTTGTGTGGCCACCACGCGCCGCAATAGTGCTGCTACCACGACGTGGCATGGAG
The DNA here is from genome assembly GCA_000611955.2 of Stegodyphus mimosarum. Classification (NCBI taxonomy): domain Eukaryota; kingdom Metazoa; phylum Arthropoda; class Arachnida; order Araneae; family Eresidae; genus Stegodyphus; species Stegodyphus mimosarum. The sequence continues at coordinate 350,813 of KK119067.1, read as the reverse complement.
TCAAACAAAGTTTGAATGTCTGACTGAGGAAGAGCATTCCATATCGTTTGTACGCGTACCCAAAGTTCGTCTGCAGACGCAACAGGACGAGGATCACGAGCAAGACGCCGACCAATGACATCCCACACATGTTCAATTGGCGACATATCCGGGGAACACGCAGGCCAAGGAAGAAGCTGTTCCTGCTGCGCTGCAAAGAAGGATTTAACAATCCGAGCAGTATGAGGGCGGGCATTGTCCTGTTGAAATACAGCGCCTGGCAAGCTTTGAAGGAAGGGAACAGCTTCGGGCTGTAGAACTTCACGGATATACCGGTTGCTGTTCAGATTGCCCACAATTCGTAGCAATTGAGATCGTCTATGATATGCTATGGCGCCCCAGACCATAACTCCGGGTGTTCGTCCACTGTGGCGTTCGATAATGCACTCCGGAAGGTGGCGTTCACCGGCATAGCGTCTGACACGAATGCGGCCATCATGGTACCACAAATTAAAGCGGGATTCGTCAGAAAACACGACATGCTGCCAATCAGCACGCCAGTCTCTATGCTGATTGGCCCATTGTAGCCGCAGGCGGCGATGGTCGTGCGTTAGGGGGATCCTGTATAAAGGAGTCCGTGCGCGCAGTCCACACTGCAGCAGACGTCTACGAATTGATGAAGCACACAATGAAACACCTGTAGCTATTGACCACAGTGCTGCCAATTGTCTAGAGGAAGCTGTACGGTCCGTCCGCGCCATGCGGACCAGGTGTCTATCATCGCGAGCTGACGTCACATTTCGGGGTCCACTCCCGGATTTCCGAGTTGTCCGACACTCGTCCGTCCACTGCTTCCAAACGCGCATCACTGTGCTGCTGTTATGCTGCACACGAGAGGCTACTGCACGATACGACAATCCAGCTTCACGAAGGCCGATGATTCTCCCTCGTTCAAACTCTGTAAGTTGTTCAAATCTCGCTCTCTTTCGTCGACGAGGCATAAGTACAGATTGAGTTAACGTTTACCACTAGCAGATAACCACCGATAACCATACACGCCTCGCTACAGCCGTCTATTTATTCGGATCCATCAGCCGTTCAGAGGGCGCTGCTCAGCATACGCATGCGCTACGGATTTGCAATTCTAATCATTTGCATATCATGCGCTACTTTGCATTTCCTGAAAATTTCAGCTCACTCGCGTAAGTCCTTCATGGTGTTGCAATTTTCACAAACGTGAGTGTATTTTACTGGTAAGTCCAAATTCCAGCGTAGTCCAAATTCCAGCGTAGTCCAGATTCCACCGTTAAGCACAGATTCTATGTTGTTAGCTATGTCATTAATTCGGCGTGTAATTGTCTTGTTTGCGAATGCTATTAACTCAAAGCTCTTTGATAATTTTTGACTAAACATTGTTTTAACTATATCTCTTGAAGTTTTAAATTCTCAGCTATTGAACTGGGCATCCCGCTTTTTACGATGTAAAGACCTGTAATATAGGAAGCATTTTTAGATCGTTTTACAAATCTATATTACAAACAACTTTAATTTTTTTATTCAGTTCTTTAATACCTCGTTAGACTAACGCGACAAGTTTAATGTTTACGCTTGTGTGTTTCCTTTCTTTGTACCTTTTCAGTTTCTCTAAAGGGTCATACACACGTTTGCATGCACTTCATAATGCACAGTATATTGAGGTTCTGGTTTGTTTTGGTTGTTGTTAAACCTGAGCTCAAATAACGGCAGAGGGCCAAATGCTTGGATTTTTTGTGTTTTTGAATTTCATTGAGTACGAGCTAGCATCCTCTAAGAAGTCCAACATGAAGACATCCCTTCCTCCCTTTAGGCAGATAGCTTTAATGTGCTTTGCCATTATTCAGTCCACACAAGCTCTTATTGTTCTAATATTGTAAGTTCAAACTTATTTTGTAGTCCTTTCCAATTTGATGAATAAAATCCCTTCTTTCTTGGCATGTTTTTAAATCGCATCTATAAAATTTGCAGTTTTTCCTCTTTCAAACAAAATAAGATCTGTGTCGTATGATTACAGAGATAAAAGAAAAAATGTTCGCATACTGCATCTTAATTAAGTGTTTAAGGTATCGTTTGCTGACTTGGAATGGTCAGAAATCGATTCTTCTGAATGACATTTAAGAAAAGCCATTAAATGTCTTATGCTCTTTAATGGCGTTCGAACAGAAATAAAAATTGCATGTTGCCTAAAATAATAACTTATTTTCTTACCACACTGTTATCTTATGGAAAAGAGGATAATAAACTGGCTTTTAAAGTTACGTATGTATCATTTTGCATATTTATAAGTTACTTCATTGACTGGGATCATCTAACGTTTAAGAATGATGTGAGTCTAAACAGCAGTTCCTTTGTCTACGAGGCGTGGTGTAGTAGCAACTCATTAACTGTAGTTAGAAAATTCTTGTTTTTGGTAAATGGGTGGAGTTGCAGTCACGGTTAAAAACTTAAAGAATTATGTTCCCATTCGTGTTAGTTATTACTATTACGGTTTAATTTTATTTGTATCTCATGGTACTTAAAGTGTTTGAGGATATATTTAGTTTACAAGTGATTCCTGATATCGACTGTATATGATGGAGCGGTGGAAACTGAATCAAATTTAAAATAGGAGTGCATGTATGTATAATAAGTCCTAAATGCATGAAATCCATATTTCAGTGATCAATGCAAAGTGCTTGAAAAATCGTTTAGGAGATCTGAAAATGAAATTAGGAAATTCTTTTAAGATAATAATATTGAAGTACAAGAAAGGGAATTTATCGCCCTGAGAGAAGATTATATATATATCTGTTTCTTTTCTAAAAGCAAAATTTAATTTAAAATTATGTAAATCAACAATCTTATGTACGAAAATTTTGAACAAAACTCGATTAGCGGTAGTCTCGGGGACAGTACTGCGGTATGCCCGTTAAGAATAGTGGTAACTTCTGCTCGCAGTCCTGTTGGTTTCTGTAAACCACAAAAGAGAGTTTATTAAGGAAGCCTCTGTACCATGCGGTCTAACTGGGAATATAAAGGTGTCATTGGGTTTTGTAGATGCCAAGTAGCTTGCGTTCTTTAATGACAGCCGACGTAAAATTTCTTTCTTGATCGGAATGTAACTGAAGAAGCACTTCGAACATGTATTTTGACCCGCACAGGCATCGCAAGATCGGCACCGCTTTTGTATCTTAGGCCTTGTATTTCTCTAGTTGATGTGTTCTCGGACTCTTGTCTTCTTGATTCGAAAACTCGGAAGTCTTCTTTATTTTGAAGAGGCCTTCTTTTGGACTCCTATGTATTTCTTTAAGGACGTCCAGGATCCGTGATCTTGGAAGTAATGGCAGCCATCGGAATGTCTTTCCATCATCCAATTAAAATTTCCGGTACAATCTGCCCTTTCGAATGAGGAGTGGATCCCAGAGAGCCCAGTATTGTTTCTCTGTATCCACCTGGCAATTTGACCTTCAGTAGTCTTGAAATTTAAAATCCAGGTCAACGAAGCATGATCCGTGCGTTGTAGGAATTTTCTGCCGTAGGATAATGGTGGAAATGTTCTACGGCTTTAATATGGCGAGTAATTCTTTCCAGGTGACACAGTAATTCCTCTACGGTTTTGATAGGCACTTGCTCCAATAGGTTATGACACGTTATTGGCCGTTAATTTCTTGGGACAAAACAGCACCGACTCTCATTTCTCGCATCTGTGTTAAACGTAAATGGTTTGACCAGCTGAGGATATGTAAGAATTGTTACAGATGTTAAAGTTTCCTTCAGTTTGTTAAATGCATCCTTACCTTCTTTTGCCCACAATAAATTTTGCTTGCTACTTGTCAGCTTGTGAAGGGGGTCTTGCAATGGAAGAAAGTTTTTTCACAAGTCACCTATAGTAGGTGCAAAAATCCGAGAAACATCTCAGCTTCTTCTCTGGACATCTTCGGGATGTCTCCAATCTTTAGCTGCTGATACCTTTTCTGGATCGGTACACAAACGTGCTGCAGATGTCACATGTCCAATGTAAATCACTTCTTGTTTGAACAGTTTATATTTGGTGTGCCTTAACGTTATATTGGCTTCTTTCAGTTTCTGAAGCAACTTTCTGACATTTTCTAAATGCTGTTTTAAGTTTTCCCGACGATGTTGATGTCATCTATTTATATCAGACAGGCTTCGTAGGAAAGACCTCTCAACACGGTCTCCGTGAGGACTTTTAATGTCGTCGATGCATTACATATTCTAAACAGCATCACTTTATCAGGTTTTATCTATTTATTTTTATCTAACAGTTAATTTGAAAGTCAGTTACTTTTCTATCACTCTCTTTTTATGCCAACGTTGGCGATAGCGAATGTTTATTCATATTGAGGGAGAAGGAAGTGCTATTTGAAAGCAAAGGTTACGCTAGTTACTTCTAGAGCGCATTCTGCCTACTTCAGTCCGCATTGCACTATAGCTAATAGCGATATGATTTTGGGCGTTGAGTGCTTCTAGCCATTTGGCTTGTCTCTCAGGTTCTCTATAAACCAGAGTCTTTCCTGCGAGTTTTAATATCCTGTGAGCCATTAGACTAATCTAATACATTTGAATTAGTTCAGCATTACGTATTTAAGTTAAGCCAAAAGTGTTTGGCTTGTGTAAACCTAAGTTGGGCCATTGTTGTTTCTTTGTGTTCAACTAAAAGAACTATTTACACCATTTTTCTGATTTTGTTTGTCTACAAATTAAGGATAGAGGATTATTCCTCTATAGTCTTCCAAACCTCACCAGTTTATGTCACCAAAGAGAGATTATATCTTACTTCCTAATCCTTTACCCTGGAATAAATGCCGTCGTTTCTCTGTCAGCAGGGTGTCTGTCTCTCTGCCTGTGTATATCCACTCTTAGTTAAGCAGATTAACAATCCTTGCTTCTGGATTAACAATCCTTGCTTCCAGAAAGTGTGCCCAGAATGTTGTCAATTCTAGGAAGATGACAGCTATGTTTCTTCGTAACCCCATTTAACCTGCTATAGTCAACGTTAAATCTAGTTGAACCGACTGTTTTCTGATCAGGAAGAATTGTGAGTCCCATGGACTTGATAAAGGCTCAATGGTGTTACTTTTGTGCATGTTCTTTAGATGTCTTCTTACTAAAGACTTTTTAGCAATCCTTCTTGAATTTTGCTTTATTAGTGGATGATCTCCCGTGTCAACTCTATGTTGAGCCAAACTGTATCGACCTACGTCGGCAGATGAGGGGAAGGAAAAAAATCTTAAAATTCTTGAATGAGACACTCGGCAGCATTTCTCTTTTCATCGCTTTATGCATTCTGCAATAACTCTGATATTACAGGCTCCTAAGACACATAATTTTTCGGACTATTAGGTCGTTTACCACAGGTCACTGTGTAGAGTCATTAGAATTTTTGAAGCAGGAGCTATGAAAATGAACAATGCCCTCTGCGGGACTCGAACCACGGACTTCTCTAATACGAGCCGAGCGTGCTGACCATTGCACCACGAAGGCATGCGAAGAAGGCGGGAGAAATACCTTATAACTCCCCCTTTTAAATGCGACTGGGGATTAGGAGACCCAATAGCCAAGTCCTGGTGGTAAAGAATCATCATTTACCACCTTTTAGTTCGGGCGTCATTGTAGCCTCATTAGTGCAATGCGGACTGAAGTAGCAGAATGCGCTCTAGAAGTAACTTTCTGGGAGCAGGAGATATGAAAAATGAGCAGTGCTTCGCTGCATGGACTTGGACCACGGACCTCTCAAATACGCGTAGAGCGTGCTGACCACTACACCACGAAGGCGTGATAAGAAGGCGGGAGAAATACCTTATAACTGGAGTACATACTATAACCACTTCGTCTTTTCTAATGATTTTTGCTTTATCACTGTCGCTTACATTTTACGCTGGGATTACTGTCCTCGATAAAGCGGCGAGTGCCGAGATTACAAGTGGTCCTCGCGGAGTGTTACAGTTCTTATGATATCCCAAGATTCCATACCTCCGATCTCTGTTTTCGGCTGTAGATGAAGGAAAGGAAAATTATATTACTTGCTTGTATTCTGAACTTTTACTTGCTGGTATCGTCTTAAGCTATGATTTCTTGGGCAGACTGTACTCCTTCATCATTTATTATGAACAGATTTATGTCCTTAGAAGCAAAATGCATTTCCTTATTTTTAAAGTCCAAGGAATATTATATTTCTTTGAGAAATATAATCCGAATATGCAAGGGTCGGTAATATCTGCTGCATATGCCATGTGATAGTAATCACTGGACAAAATCTGGAGGCTAATGCACGGTGGTGTCCAGATGAGTTTTCCTTCCAGTTGTTGAGCCAAATCTTTCCGGATGATGGTAACATTGGTTCTGTATCGATGGTCATATTGCAAGAACTCCATAAATATGTCCCATGAAGAAAAGTCCATTACTGCCGCCGCTCTTTGCAGAAATCTGTTGCAATTTAAAATAGGGCTTTCCAATATTTCGTTTTAACTCCGCTCGGTCCTAATGCTCGATAATTTGTTTCCTGCGTCCTTGCTGGGGAGTGGTTTTGATTTCCGAGCCTTGGGGTGTTCTAGAGTTCGTTCAGTTGTGATTTTAACCATTGCAGATCCAGTACTTTAGTGTCGGTTTAATGCCATTTGTGTTCCTGGTCAGTTTATTGACATTTTTCGTTAAATTGTCTAGACGAGCAGTTACTTGATCCACTGGCTCCTGTACGTGAGCAGCTCTGATTGGGTGATGATTTCTTCGAGTTGCTTGCTGCTTGCTGGTCTTTCATGGCGTACACTAAAGCGTTCTTTATATCCTTGGCATCCGCTCTTGGCAGGGCTTTCTGTATCTCAGTATTCCGGATGCGATCGATAAAATACTGCAGAGACAGGATTTCTCTTGTTTCTGATGGGCAGTTCTATAGGGAGATTTAAGATAGCCATTTAACATTTTTCAATGCGCCGAAAAGAGCTTCGAAATCTAGTCTCTAGTTTCCAGGCAGAATCTGGAGGATATCCACTGCCTTTGCGCTCAGAGAAGCCGCGAGATGGCAGTCCTTAGTTGGTAATCTCATACAGTTGCGTTCGCCTTTATACACAACTGAATCTTATATACTTGCCAGGAGCTCTTTCCTTCATAAGTAGACAGATTTCGAGAAGGCTTGGGTAAAAATAATCAGAAATTATAATAATCAGAATTGCTTCTTTCTGTCGTTAGGAATTTCTTTAATGTTGGATATTTGTGCAATATAAAATTCCTGAAGAATCGTGATGTTTTGAAATTTTTAATATGTTTGTAGAGTTCAATAGCTTTTTTAAGCACAAAACAGGAAGAATCAGCTAAGAACTGGCAGGCGTTCGAACTCCGGATCTTTCTATAGCCAGCGAGACATGCTATCATTACATCACAAAGGCACATAATGAAGAAGACGAAATGTTCTTATATTTTCCCTACTTAAAACGCAATTGGAGGAGGGAAAAGGCCCCGTCACCGAATTCGGATGTTGAAGAATTATCGTCCATCACATTTGTAGTGTGCTCCACTATCTATTAGTTTTTCTGAAATGCAAAACACGAACTGTTAGCGACAGAGTTTTATCCTCACATAAGTATCGTAAAATAAATCTTAGATATTCAGACATCAAACTGGATTTTACTTCTTCAGATGAAACCAGAATAATATAAAATTAGAGAAATGTTTTAAAACTTTCATTCGTTGCAATTAAGTAATTAACAATGAAAAACTGATCAGAAATAAATTTGCTGTAACAGAGATTTTGTGGAAAACTTTTATTTATCTCTATATATGTTTATCACATTACATTTGAGGGGAGGCATTAAAATTCCATGCAACTAACAGGATTACTCTATGCGAATCTAATCACTAACGAAACTATCAGTATATAGCTCACTTGTCCATTAGATTCTTTGCGTTATATTCATAACCAACAGAAGCTGAATAATATCAATAGGAATTAAATCAAATTTTGACTTTTAACTTTTATTGTTATTATTTATTTATTTAGTTAAGTATCCTGTGTCCTATAACCTCTTAATTTCTTACATATTATGATACCTAAATATAATATTGAATTGAAATAAAAAAAATTATCAATTCTAATTATCCCATTCCGGAATAATCTTTTAGCCCACTTGCATCAGTCTAGGTAATAGGTTATTAAAATTTCAATAGGATTATCCACTTGAGCCTTCTTTGAATACTACTGTCTTTTCTATTGCTTTAAAGCGATAACGAGTAATGAAACAATGCAGGGAAAGTATAAATAAAAAATAATTCAAAATATTGCTTTTGTTAAAGCTGATTCGAGTTACAACAAATAAGAACATAATTATAGATATGTATATAAATATACGTATACACAGATGTGCAGATGATGCGGGAAAAGAAGCAGTAAAAGTGTTCAGGCATGAAAACACTTGTTAAACAACTAATTAAGTACCAAGGAAATATTATCTAGTTTTTATTAACTCAGGACTTTTGTATACTTGTTTTATAGCTAAATGTTTATAAATTATAAAGTAAGTAATGCTCTTTTGTTACTTCTTCCTATCTCTTATTAATAATTGCAGTCTTTTAAGTTCAAGAACACTTAAGGTAATGTGCAGAAGACATTGAAAGACATTTGCTTGACATATACTACATGTTCGTTTTTGCAAATAACCCTCATTTATTTACATTACTTTCCAATTGTTTTTTTAGCCCAAAGGAGCGTTAAACCCAAAGGGCTATTAGTCTCGAAAAGGTATTTTGCGTCGTTTCATTTTCTGCGTTGATGCACTTTTCAGACTGTTGCCACCAAATATGATCGTGATGTGTTATATTTATAGAAACTAAATAATGAAGAATCTGAATGAATATAGTGTTTTTCAAATTGTGAAAAAACAACGGTATCTAAAGCAATCAAATTTTGAATAACGTAGACCTTCAACTGAAGATAAGCACTTAGAAGCCCGAATTTTGAATTTCGAATTTGTTTTATTATACATTTCAAATTTTGTAAAACTTATTTCAAATTTTGTAAAACACATTTTTGATAAATAAACTCAACAACTTCTAAGGAAGCAATGGGCAACACTGTAAGGAAAAAAACATTTTTACCTCCAGCGCGCGAGACTGTGTATCGGAAATTTTAAAGATATGTGGTTTTTAAATATTTTGTAATATTGTTTTTGAATTGAATTTTATTTGGTTTAAGTATGAAGAACATGATATTTGTTCAATAAGGGTAACACTCAAAGCATTAAAATAAAAAACGCCATTTTTGGGCGTTATATAAACTCTCAAAGCCTTCAGATTTTCTCTTGTAATAGTTTTTTCTTCTTTTTTCGTAAAATGGGACTTGATCTATTGAAATAAAGTAATTTTATTGTCTACAATTCCATCAAAGTAACAGAAATTTAAAAGACAACATTGCGCCTTGTAAATTAATGTTATTTTATGCCCCTACGGTTTTCCAACTATTTTTAAGTTCTCAGCAAATTCGCACGCGTGCAGTGACGATTGTTTTGGAACTTATATATAAGCTGTCAGAGAGAAAAATACATTATTAAATTATACAACGTTTAGTTCACAACTATTGTAATCTTCTGCGTGAACAAAAATATCTTAAAATGTTCTTATTGTCACTAAGGAAACGCGCACAGAAGAATCTGTAATCTAAAAGGCTTAAGCTTCGGAAAAGGAAAAGAACTTAAGACGTGTATTTAGGACGATAAAAGAATTCTGGGATAGGCATGTCCCCAACGGTTAGTAAATAAGCCCCATTTTGATTGTGTATGAGGAGTGAATACTCAAAAGTGCCAAAAAGCTTGTAAAAGTTGTTACACCTTTTCGTGGGAAATACTTGTAAGTACAAACCATTTATTTCGCCAGTGCTATTACAACACTAAATACAGGCTAACATATGAACTAGACCTGAATCTAGTCATTTCTTGAAATATTCACAGCTTTTCTTACGCATTTCTTGAGAAGTAATCTAGCTCAATCTGTAAATTTAAGCATGTGAGTAATTAGTAAATGTATAGAGATATTTCGCACATACAGCATCAATTCAGTCATATTCTGGTGGAAGTCGTGCAGACTTTTAAATATATCTTCGACAAATTAATTATAATTTTCCAATCGGAAATACTACATAACCGTTTCTGAAAATGAAGAGAAAAATGTTTTAATAGAATTAGCTTAAGGTAACAATTATTAAATTGTCTGATCCCGAGGAGACTCACACAACTTCAGACTTCATCATTTCTTCAAATTTCACTCAACAAAGCCTAACGTCTAGACATGAACTGATGCAGGAATTCATATTTAACAACAAATAATACTTTTACAGTACGCAAATTTTATAATGTAGTGTGTTACAGTATTAAAATCTGACATTCCATGCCAGAAGGAAAGATAAATTTCTTAATACTTCCTGTCTACACTGTCATAAACAGGTAAGCAATTAATGTATACAACTGTTTGTTGCAAAAATGCAAATACTATTGTTCAACAGATTATGTACAATATTCGTATGGCTAAGTAACTCTAAAAATGTTCCTTAAGGAACTGACAACATAACCATATAATTAAAACACAACTGCTTTGAGGGAAATACGATTAAAACGGTTGCCAGTCTTGTTTAGGATACCAGAGGTTATGTTTATAAATTAGAACATTGATTATACATTCAAGCGACCTCGATCAACTAGAATATCAATGAAATTCTGTACACACCGTAAAGGCACGCACACGATTCTGGCGTAAAATACTAATGATATTCTTCACGCCTCGGGTCTTGGAGTACAATGGATTGGAGAACAAAAACGCTGCAGATCGTGATAATTTTAAAAAACGTACACTCATCGATCTGAAAGATAAAGCCAAAAGAAGCTGCTGATGATATCTCCAATGGTTCCTTATTAAACACCTCTGGGGTATCTACGCAAAGCTGGAATTTAAAAGAATATTAACAACCTCGCCAAGGAGGTAGCGGTTGCATTCGTTAAATTTAGAATTCAGCATCCGGGAAATTAAACACATGGCAGAAAAATCAAAAATGCATTCATTCTCAAATTTATGGATGGGTACACAAAGCATACATCAGCAAAATAATTATACACACCTTCCTTTCTTATCTTATTTTCTTGTTTTACTCTGTAACGTTTGAAAATACCACCCACTATGTATTATGAAATCAATTATAAGGGATTATTCAAGAAGGTTGTTATCAATTTAGGATGCGATTGACGTAGGCTACTTTTCAAAATGCTGTACGTTTTGTAGATTAAAAGTGCTACAATATACACTATCTACAAAAGCTATTTGTTGGGGTAAGTTACATGTATACTGATTACAGATATAGTAATAATATTATACAGATTATGTAAAATCAAATCTTTAAATTTGTAGAAGATAAGAGCTTTAGCTCAAATCATGCACAGAAAATTAAAGACTCAATAATATTTAAAGAAATTAGACAATAACGGATTACACTGCAAATGTTTTTCTTTCAAATTACTTCTAGTGAGATTTTAGTTTACAAGGTTATTAAAAATGACTTTTTTGATGCTTGCCAGACAAGAGTTCATGAGTTTGTCTTTTCATATAAAGTCTTAAAAAAACAAGTGCCCGTCGTTACGGGGAAAAATCACAAAAATGATCAAAATAAATTACATTCTCTTCAGATTACGTTACCAATTTCTCATAAAAGATATTTTTCTTGCCTTGTTCAGGAGTTTACCACTCTTTAAAGGTAGATAAACGGAAATGTAAAATGTGCTCCTCTTTTCCTAATTCAAAAGCTTGATTTCTTTCAAAATGTTGGACAAAAATTAACAATCTAATCGAAAAATTCAATATAAATATATTTTTAAATGCAGCGAATCTTAGACTGATCAAAATCCTAAATTAATTTGGTTGTTTAAAAGAACTAACATTTTCATTTCTGATATTTGTCCCGATATTGGTAAATGTAGGGGAAATGAAATAGCGCCTACTTATTAGATAAATACATAAAAGCGTAACCTTAGATTTATCATCTTTGAATAGAACATATAATACAAATGTAGGATTCTCAATTCTCAATCTGTATTATTGTTACCGTTTGCAGAACAGTTTTCAAACATGCTTCGTGTTTTGTTTCATGATGCATCGTGCATACCATTTTTTGAACTTGTTGAAAACATACGTCTGTTACTGATCAATGATTTTATAGATTGCATTTCTTTGACCCTAACTTCATCTAAAGAATGTTTGTTATGAGTAAAATACTGTTTTGACACAGCTCCCTAAAAAATAGTCCACTGAGGTCAGATCAAGTGAACGGGTTGGCCAAACAATTGGTCTGTGCTTACTTATTCATTTCTTTGGGAATGCATTATTCAAACATTACCAGACAATCGAAGTATACTAATGCGTGAGCCTGTACAAACAAAGCTTTTAATGCAGTTTATAATTTATTTCTGTCATCCAAAGTTATTAACTTCGAAACAAACTGTATGAATACTGTTTAGATTTTTGTTAGTATACTAACAAAGAAACCCTTAACGAGTTAAATCAAGATTCTAAATGCAATGATTTATTCTTCCACTTGCAATATACACTGAACTTTTGTTTTCCTATGTGACAAAAACTAAACCATTCGTTTTGATGGCTTTTTAGTACTGACTGGGCAAATTAAGCAAAGAGTCATTTGTGATTGGTTAACAAACATAGGGTATCTGGACGAAGGCACAATCCAAAACAAAGAATATAAACTTCAAAAAACATTTATCACTAATATTTAGTTTAGTATTAGATTATTTACGCATTTCATTTTTTTCACTGCAACCGTTTCAATGAATTTTAAGACAGGCACTGTAGCTGATACAATAGACATCCAGTCAGTCTTTTTCTATCTTACTTGAAGCATGTTTGATTAACTATAAATATATATTCTTTCTCTTAATATTAGTCTCAGCTTTAAGATTCTTAAACTTGATCCAATAGGTGAAAGCATTTATTCCAGATCTATTAAAAAGACAAAAATACTATAATAAATCTAAAACGATGTATAAAAGAAATTTAAAAAATAAAAAAGAACAATTTTCACAGACGATTCAGCGCCGCTTACCTAATGCGCATGCGCTACTAATTAATTCTGGTCTCACTTCGCGGTAAGGCAAAAATACATAAAAATTCAGAATATGTCCTTTAAAAATTGAAAGATATAGAAAAACATAAAACACCAAGTACAGTTAAAACAAAAAATAATTTTTATAATTAAAATTACAATTTATATGCAAAAATCAGCTAATAACTTAAATGATAATTCCAGAATGAATGAAGCATAATTTAATTCGCAATAACAAAAGAAGACGTTACTTTGTTGTTGGGAACCTTAGTTTCTCTAGATTGGCAACAAATCCACTAATCTCCTAAGTTTGAAATGTAAACAAATATGGCCGTCTTGAGAAAAATGATTAGACGTAGCCGCACTTAAAGAACTTTTAAATTGTTGATAATTCTACAAATCTTGCATGCAAATTTACTGAAGGCCTAAAAGCCTTAACCGAAAGATAAGAACAACATAATTCAATAATTTTTAAAGCTAAAAATGCGCAATTTACGATCCTTTAAGAGTAAAAAAACTGAACTCACTGAGTCGAGTAACAGAGTAGATATATATATACATATATTTATATACTTTTGGTGAGGCGGGTTGGAACCAAAATGCGAGGTGCACATCTACATGTTATAGCAGCCCTATATACAAAATTTCAACGTTCTGAGGCTCCTCGTGTTTTAGTTACGCGAAATACGTACACACATATGTACGTACGCATAGACGCCACGAAAAAGTCTTTTCAGAATCCATTTTAAATCAGTTTTATAATTATTTTTGGGAAAAAGAGTCTTTTCTCCTGTCCTTACATACGAATGTCACTCAAAATCATCGTTCAATTGTATTCGATAGGGGTAAGAAAAGATATTTTCATTGAAATATGGTACCCGAAATTTTTCGCGATTACGATACTTCCTTTTTACTTCGTACCAGGAAGGAAAAAGCGAATGAAGATAAGCATTTTTACCTGAGAGTTTCTCCAAAATGATCCTGACTTTTCAACAGATTTTTCATGCAATAGAATTCCTTTACTAATATTTGTAAAAATAATCCCAGCATTTATAGATTATTTTTATCCTAACACCTTACAATTTAAATATTGAAATAGCATGAAACTTCTCGTGGCGACCACCTGTATAGGATGATCATTTCTGAAAAGAACTAATATTTCTAAAACTACAGATGATCGTCCATATTGAAGATCACCCGTCTAATAAGACCATCTCCACAGAAGGTCAACATCTTCTGAAACCACGGGTGATTGTTTACATTATAGCATATGTTACTGCTTGAGAAACATGTAAAGTGATATAAGTTAATAATATAACAATATAAAATGCTGTAAGATAATATTAAAACAAAATTTATAAATTTCAAAGGCTAGAATAGTTTTAATTACATTCATAAGTAATAAAAGAAGTAATAGAGTTATTAATATTTCAGTAACGAAATTTAGTTACATACTCCTAACATTATGGTAAAGATTACTACATGTATTAGATTACTCATAACTGTATTTTACCTGCGTATTCGTAGCACTGAAAAATCGTGTGTATTCTAAAATAACATTTAGCAAATATTTACAAGATTTAACAGTTTTAAAATTGCATTTTATGGAATAAATGATCTTGGTTGCTTATATTTAAATGACCGAACATTTGCAATTTAATGCATTCGTCGGGGAATGGCCAAAATACTCATCGGTCATTTAACTCTGTCATCATATGGTGTCACATAAGTGCACCTCGATGGGCGACTGATTTTAGCCCAAAGACTCCCCCCACAAATTTTGATATAGAATATCCCGCGGAAAGGATCTGAAGGTCTACCACTCCCCTTCCTTTACCATAAAGCCTCTCAAGAGGGTCTCCAACTCGCCAGGATTTTAAATGTCTCCATATCGAACAAAACGATACATTTACAAATATCCAACTTTTTTCCGAGCTTCGAACCCAGGCCCACCGATGCGGCAGCAGCACCGCTAACCAGTATATAGATAAAAGGAGCATAAATTATGCCCAAATACGAAAATTATGATTGATATGGAACATGATTGGTCGTATATGTAAAGAAACATAATTGAGCCGCCCAACGGGCATAGTCGTTAGCGTCGCTGACTACCGTACCGAACAGCCCAGGTTCAAATCCCTAAGACGGCATGGATGTTTGTAGATTTATAATATCTGTGCGACATGGGGGCAATCTAATATGCGACGAGCCGAATGTCCTCGCGTGAGGTTGAAGGTACGGAAAGAAGGGCGGGAGATACTCGGAACCGTTCCCCAGGGGTTTTCTCCATCAAAACTAGCGACGGAGCTGGGCAAAGTCGCACTGTCACCTGTATGTACAGTCATGCAGATCTTTCATATAATAGAATTCCTTTAATATAATTTGTAAAAATAATCCCAATATTTATAAATTACTTTTATCCTAGCACCCAACAATATACTACTAGCACAACCCTAGATTTAGGATCACCTGTATCTTATGGAATACCTTTTGCAAGATGCCTTAGGCACCATGTATGTTGCCCAAGGCAAGAGCGTGTCATTGGCAAGGGCAGTCTGTCGTTTTGCCCAAGACAAGAGCCTGTCGTCTTGCCCGATGCAAGAGCCTATCGTTGCAAATAACTCTGGGCCTTGGGCACCATGTACGGTGCATGACAGGGGCAATCTTGACTCCTTGTCACGATGAGACCTGATATGATCTTACTTACGATCAAGTGAGATAAGTTAAAAAAACAACAACATAATTTATCATGCAGTTGATTATTTATACACTTTAAACAACTATTTTTAGGTATTAATATATTTTAACTCTATAAACTTGATAAGGAATTCAATGCATGAAGTATTAGATGATATGAATGCTTCTAGATTTTACCCCATCATAATATTTGAAAGAGCGTTCATGAATGCACTTTCAGATACTTCACAAATGTAAAATCTGAAATGCTTATAAACTTACACTTCAGTGTCATAAAAATGAATACTGAAAAATTATGTAGAATTATGAATGCCCCACTTTTGCTAAACAATTTAAGAATAATTAAATTCCTAAATGTATGATGAGATTAAAAAGACATATTGTAGGGATTTATATTTATTTTAAATAACTAGTTAATTTTAAGTTACTTTCCTATAAGCCTTTATTGCCCTAATTGTCAGTGACAAAATATTTAAATTTGGTAGCGCGCGTAAGAAATGCAAATTCTACCAGTGAGAGAATAAGTTAAATATCGACGTTCCAGTAGAGAGAGTCCGAACTTCTGTTTAGCATTTACTGCTGGTTGACATGGCTTAGATGCTATTATTTTGCTGCCACTAGACTCCTCTACGCGCTGTAGGCTGCAGGATTATATGAGCTCTGTAGGGTAATTCCACTATTTGTGAATATCTCTTGTTTTAAGTTTGATTATACTGGTTCAGTTACCGCCCAAGTTGAGGCGTAGTATGTTAGCGCCAAGTTGACGCATTGTAAATAAGTTAAAGAGTATAATAAAGGGCAATTTTAACCCTTCCTCAGTGCAATCACTATCTTTCAAGGTTCTAAACAACAGAAGGAGAGTAGAACGTTATGATACAATTTAGCGCTGTTATCTATGTTTCTAATAAAATATGAAATATCAGAAATTTTAACAGTTATGATAAAATATAAGTTGACTTTCCGTACATTTGATGAGTCTATTCTCAAAGGTTTCAGCTCGACAACATCGACAGAGGGGCGAAACAGATAGCAAAGCTTCAGACCCCCACAGTGACGAGCGAGAGTATTAAGCACATTTAAACTGCAGTATTTAATCACCAGTCCCAGTAACAGGCAATCATTTTTAGCGGTTCAAGCAATATTTCTTCTTATTTGCCATTAGTTTCCTTCCTCCCTTCTCCCAGAAACGTTTAAGAATGTTTGGCGATATAGTTATAAATTTCATGGCAGTTGGAGAAATGCCCTCTAAATTATGGATGTTTATCAGAATTATTAAACTCTTATTAATCAGAAACTGAACTATATCTGAATTTATTTTCTTTAAATTTATATCTAGAATAGAAGTGGCATGTAATTAGAAACAACTTTCTCATAACTTTTCTCATTTTCGAAGAAGTGTGTTAGACGCCTAAAGTGACAACTATATTTTACTTATCTTAAAAGCCCATTCAGTGTGTGCGGCCTCACCAGCGGCCCAGCTTTGAAGTGACTGAATGCTGGTAATTCGACCTAGGGTAAAATCTCAGGAAAGGGGCTGACTGTATGGACGTTTCTGTGGTTTACCCCATCTGTAACGTGAATATGCACCAGCTGAATTTAGAAAGACCTCCACGAAGGCATCCTTCTTATTAGACAAATAGCCCTCGCGTGCTTTGTCTAAGTAAACCAACCAATCCGTATCTCTACTTAGTAGTTGCGTCATACGCATGTGACACATACTTTAAGGTTTAATTTCTTTTATCCACAAATTGAAAATGTTGAAAGGAGAAAGGGCGCATTCACCCTTGATTTTCAATAAGTTATCAAACATATAATAATGGATAAAGTAGGAAGTTACGAAACCAAAGTGATATGTGAATTCTACTAGCGTTTTCTATGTTGTTAAGTGAAACTGTGAATAATGAACGTCTTCATGGGCAGTTAATAAAACTTCTCCCATATACAAAAAATACAAGATTTCCCTATATCAACATAAAAGTTTTCGTATGGATACCACAAGTTAGTGCCAACGTTCTGCAGCACATCGTGAGAGAATGTATTTTGTTAGACTAGAAGTAAATTTAAATACTTATGCTGATAAGTTTTTTTATATTTTTACTACGTGCTTCGAAATTAAT
>KK119067.1:290843-326386 GCA_000611955.2 Stegodyphus mimosarum | reverse complement strand
AAAAAAAAACATTTTTGTCTGCAGCGCGTGAGACTGTGTGTAGGAAATTCTAAAGATAGGCTCAGTTTAAAATTATTTTGCGATATTGTTCTTTAACTGAATTTTATGGTTTAAATGAGAAGAAAATGATATTCAATAAATAAAAGTAACATACAAAATGTTTTAAAAACGCCCCTTTGGACGTAATTTAAAATCTGAAACCTTTCAGATTTTTAAAAAAAGTTTTTTAGTTAGAATTTTGATATTTTATTTTTTAATATTTTTAAGACAAGAAAATTAAACTCGTTCTAGGATTTTTGTATGGTTCAACGTTTATAAATCTTTGGCATTCGAATGGTTTTAATTAGTAAGAAAAAAATTAAAGCATTTTTGTATCCTATCTAGCAAAGTGATTCTAATATTTAATTGTTTTATTACAGTGCTTCTAAATGCTTCCTGCTCGTGTATAATACATGTTTAATGTAATTCCTGCTCGTAAATAATACGTGAATTCAGAATCAATATATTCATCGCAATCAACTTGTGCCTTCAGAAACGTTAACGTCTCTGAAGTGCTAATTTGAATGATAAAGTATTAACATAAATGAAATGAAATTTAGTTGCCCATTTTTCTTCCTAAGTAACAAGGAAGCATTGTAATCGCGAAAAACTTCGGGTATTATATTTCAACAAAAATATCTATTTTGACCGCTATCTAATGCAATTTAATGATGTTTTCGAGAGATATTCGTACGTAAGAACAGAATAAAGGACTCTTTTCCCCCAAAAAAATTTTAAAACTGATTAAAAATGCATTCTAAAGAGATTTTTCCTTAGTGTCTGTGCGTGCGTAGGTATGTATGTATGTATCTTGCATAACTCAAAAACGAGCAACCTCAGAAGGTTGCACTTTTGTACATGGGACATACATAACATGTAGATGTACACCTCCTGTTTTGGTTGCAACCAAAAGTATATAAATTTATGTATATATACATATATATCCACTCTGTTACTCGGCTTAGTGAGCTCAGTTTTTTAATTCTTATATGTTGGTAAATTGTGCCTTTTTTGCTTAAAAAATGATTGAATTATGTTATTCTTATCTTCCGGTTAAGGTTTCTATGCCTTTAGTAAATCTACGTGCAAGATTTGTAGAATTATCAACAATTTAAAAGTGCGGCTAAGTTTAATCAGTTTTTTTCATGGCGGACATATTTGTTTACATTTGAAACTTAGGAGAATATTGGACTTGCTGCCAATCTAGAGAAACTAAGCTTCGTAAAAACAAAGATAACGCCTTCTGTTATAACAATAACGCCTTCAGCAGGGTAAAAAATTGTAAAACTAGAAATATTAAAACCCCATTAAAAAACGCCTTCTGTTATTATAGCGCTAAATCCATTCTGGAATTTATTCGAAGAAAAAAGAGTTTAAGATTTACTTCGTAATTTTAATATAGATATTTTGAGTTTTTATGTATTTTTGCCTTGTCGCTAATGAGATGAGATGAATAAAAATAAATGAATGACTGATAAAATGAATGAGATGTAACGCTGTTAAGTGAAAATAAAGCCAGATTGTAGCTGTTTTAAACAAATGTAGTGAATTTTAAAGAGTGCATTTTTCTATTGAGGTTTATGCTCTACCGATGAAGTATTGGTTTGGCAACAAAGTAATTGCAGATTTCACTCATAGATGGCTTCAGTTGAATTTTTAGGTTTGCAAACGTAGTACAAATGTAAAACACATTTTGTTATTTGATAGTTGGCAATTCAGCTGTGAATCAATAAAAAAAGTTTTTTGATCGGTTGCGTAGTTTTCGTTTGGCGTTCGTTGAAAAATGGAAAATCAAAAGGAACATTTTCGTCATATTTTGCTATTTTATTTCCGCAAAGGGAAAAACGCATCGCAAGCTCATAAAAAGTTATGTGCTGTTTATGGTGACGAAGCCTTAAAAGAACGGCAGTGTCAAAATTGGTTTGCCAAATTTCGTTCTGGTGATTTTTCACTCAAAGATGAAAAACGCTCTGGTCGTCCAGTTGAAGTTGATGACGACCTAATCAAAGCAATAATCGATGGATCGTCACAGTACAACAAGTGAGATTGCAGAGAAGCTTCATGTATCACATACATGTATTGAAAATCACTTAAAACAACTTGGCTAATTTCAAAAACTCGATACATGGGTTCCTCACGAACTGAAAGAAACGCATTTAACGCAACGCATTAACAGCTGCGATTTGCTAAAGAAACGTAATGAAAATGATCCATTTTTAAAACGACTGATAACTGGCGATGAAAAATGGGTTGTTTACAACAATATCAAGCGGAAAAGATTGTGGAGCAGGCCAGGTGAACCAACTCGAACAACATCAAAAGCTGATATTCATCAAAAGAAGGTTTTGTTATCAGTTTGGTGGGATTACAAAGGAATTGTCTACTTTGAACTCTTACCACCCAACCGAACGATCAATTCTGATGTCTACATTGAACAACTAACGAAATTAAACAATGCAGTTGAAGAAAAGCGGCCGAAATTGACAAATCGAAAAGGTGTTGTATTTCATCATGACAATGCAAGGTCACACACATCTTTGGTCACTCGGCAAAAATTATTGGAGCTTGGTTGGGATGTTTTGCCACATCCACTATATAGTCTTGACCTTGCACCATCTGATTACTTTTTGTTTCGATCTTTACAAAACTCCTTGAATGGTAAAAATTTCAATAATGATGATGATGTCAAATCGTACCTGATTCAGTTTTTTGCTAATAAAAACCAGAAGTTTTATGAACGTGGGAATATGATGCTGCCTGAAAGATGGCAAAAGGGCACTGATCAAAATGGGCAATACATTACAGAATAAAGTTATTTAGTTCCATGAAAAAATTTTTTTTGATTTTCTAAAGAAAATCCGCAATTACTTACTTGCCAACCCAATAGATTTAATTCAATCCAATAAGTTTAAATGAAATACAAAATGCGTATAATTTAATATTCCGTACAAGGAAGTCATGCGGTGAACACATCAGATTTTTTAGTTTCATATATAAACAGATTTAACTAAGTAAGAAGATCTCATAGATAATGTATTTTAGTATAAAATATTGCAAGAATATTTTTATACCTGTTATCATGCAAGCAGAATTGTCAGGACTGAGTGTTCGGTGCATATTCTTGGCGACCATCTTCGTGTAAATCTTAAGTCCTGATCTTGAACAGGGAGCTGAATGCAGCTATGTTCTGTGGTAGAATACTGTGATTAAGTGGTAGAATACTATACATAAGAAGGATTTAAAATCCTCTTTTATTAAACCACAATTATTTACGGCCACTTTTCAACTCGGGAGGGATACAGAAAATAATGACCGCCACTTGGGTCTAAACTGAACAATCAGATAATTTTAAACGAAAACTAATTAGAAATTAAGTAGTCGTTGCTCACAGAGCTATGAACGTGAGGTTGGCCTCTAAGCTAAATGGGTGCGTAGTAAGATTTAACTAATACGTACTAACGCACTTAGAATTACTTAAATAAGTAATAACGTAACAGCTCTACGGCTTAGAAGTGAAATACTATCTGGTCAGGCGAACGTTGAATAGAGTAACAGTGGTCTGAGACTAAAAGCTCTCTCACACTAAGAGGTTCCTACCTCTTGTTTAAATAGAACTTGGTTCCACTTCAAATTAGCCTAAAGCTGAAACGCGCGTTTATTCTAACGGGAAGTTGAAATGAGAACAGATAGAAAAGGGCAAAAAATAAAACTTTGTTAGTTTAAACTAAAACCTTACAGAATGAGTCCTTTGTATGCATCATTGTTAAACAATGTTATCACACCATGTCAGGACGCCCCTTAATAGACTTCGAGTAAATACATTAGCCAGCAAGTAATCTATATGTATGTTTTTAAATGTCTGGACTTAATTTTTAAATTAATTCATGCTATTAAAAATTTTGTGAGTAAAGTATATTTCTGCTGTTCCAAAATATATAAAATGATTTTGATAATGTTAAAATGTATATCTTTCCGAAATGCATCATTAATGAAAATTCTAGAACCGATTTTTGAAAGGTAACTATATTACGAATTAAATTAGTGACATTTCCAAGTTTGTTTACTTTCACGTAAATTTTTATGTTTTCGTAAAGTTTAGCTAATGCTGGGGTATGTTAAATTAAAACGTGCATGCTGTAATGTTTCAAACACTGTTTACTTTCCTATAATGGGCAATGCCACATAATTACTAAAATATGTGTAAAAATTAGATAAAGGTGATTGGATATAAAGCAGATATTTATGCTTGACTTGACCTTCTTTCCTTGAGTTGTTGTTTATTAAGAAAACTATTATTTATTAATATGTCAGCTCTAGGAAAATATTTACCGTTTTGTGTCAAGTTACGTATGCCATTTTTGATCTAAACTAATAATGTGTACCTCCCAAAAAAACCTCAAACATCCTGAGTCTAGTAATACCGTTCAAATGAAATTTATTCAAATTTATTTCGAATAAAATTTATTCATTTTGGTAATTATCTTTTAGGATTGGCCTAGTCTAGACTTCTATTAACCCGTAATGATTCATGCAAATAACATCTCTGAGATTTCGTCATTGCAATACTTATTAGATTTGCTAATTCAGTTCAAACGTATATTTACCCTATAATTTACTTAAATATAGGTTTGTCTCATCGAATTTCGCAAAATGGGTTTTAAAAGAAAACGAGTTCCAAAGATAGAGATTTTCAGACGAACTTCAAATTTACAAGAAATTTTATTAAAACGGATGTTATGAGCTACCGTCAGCCTTAAGTTTTTACAATTATTTCAGTACTTCGAGCAAAAAGGGATTATGATTGCTGTTTTTAATCTATGATAACAGTTTTAAATAACGATAAACTATGATTAAAATTATGATAATAGTTTTTAAAATGTTTGATAATTGCATTCCTCCATTAAACATCTCTAGTTGCCTCAAAATTACCATATTTTTGCTTTCTACAGGTTCGTGGATTTGGAATAACTGAAGATAACACTTGATAAAGAATCAAAGCACAATTTATTTGACAGTATTACGCAGGAGAGTTCCGAAGGTACGTTTACAGTCGTTGAAAAACAGAGATAAGCACGCTGAAACAATCAGCAACACATCCTTCAGGCTACAACGGTGAAGACAGCTTCACGTTCAAACATTAAAAGTACAGAGTCGATTCTATCGCCCTCAAGCTAATCTCTGAACTCAAAACACTACTATTGAACTCAACATACTACTACACTACTCAAGATACTGCTTTCTCCGCGTACAGACAGGTTATATGCAGCTTTAACCTACGTTCGAGAACATTCCCGAAGAAAACAGTTAAGAATGCGCTCTAGAATGTTCTCGTTCCGTCTATGGCATATCACTAGTTTTGTCGCCCACTAAATGATTTCGCGACAAATCTGGCAACCCTGCGTTTATCTGTCGCTTTCTGGCAAGCCTAATCCTACTTTAAGGGGAAATTATCACACAGCAGCTGGGCATTCTGCAAACATATGTGTACCATCCAAGGCCTGTTAAAATTACTATGTGTATCCGCAAGTAAAAACAATGACCAAAAGTATTGCCAAAAATTCATATCTCAAACTCACCTCCACGACCTGCATGTAACAGTTTTTATGGTTTGAGAAAACTTTTGAAATTTCAGCAGCTAATTCTAAATTCCGCACAACTAATTCTAAATTAAAGTTTTAGTTTTACAATTAAAAATACTAGCAAAAGAAATAAAAAGACAGCCATTAAAGCACTGTTTTTTTATACTCCATCTATTTTTTTTTCAAAATTATTGTTCTGTTCTGCTTCTGTATCAGAGTACCCTGCTTAAGTTTGAATGAAGAATGTGACAGGTTAATAAAGCTCCAATTAAATATTAAGTGTATGCAGTTATATCTGTAAAACAGAATATTCTATTTATGTTAAGCTTCATAATGCTTTTTGTGTCACTGGTTCTTGTATCGTAAGCGATACATTACACTTTTACTTCCTTGTACGAAGTAAAGGAAGTATTGTAATCGCGAAAAATTTCAGGTATTATATGTCAACGAAATATCCATTTCAACCGCTCTCAAAATCATGTGAACGATGTTTTTGCGTGACATCTGCACGTACGGACAGAATAACGTACGTAGATATGTGTGTATCTCTCATACGTCAAGAACGAGTAGTCGTAGAATGTAGAAATTTTGTTTATATAGGATTGCTGTAACATGTAGTTGTGAACTTTCCTATTTCGTTGCAATCGCTGCATCAATCGTATATATATTCCCACTCTGTTACCTGGCTCGGTTACCTTAGTTCTTTTATTCCCATTATGTTGGTAAATTGTGCATTTTTTGCTTTTAAAGTTATTGAATTATGTGGTTTGTATGTTTCGGTTAATGTTTTTATGTCTTTAATTAATATTCATGGAATTGTTGTAGCATTATCAGCAATTTAAAAGTTTAAGTGGCTAGTTAAGCCTAATGTTTACATTTGAAACTCAGTAGGATAGTGAATTCAGTCAGTCTCTACACCTTCAATGCCTTTGGCCGAGTGGGATCAAAAGTAAACCTTGAGTTTTGTGCACCTGAAAATATGATCTTGAGCGTTGGCCGAATTGCTTATTTTTGAGTAGAAACTCTAATTAAAATTAAACTCTAATTTAAATTGTAAAAATTGTTTTTTAAACTGTTTAACTATATTTGGTGTTTTATATTTTTCTGTATTTTAGAATCGTAATGAAGATGTTTTTTGTGCATTTTTTGGTTTGCCGCAAAGTGAGAACTGAAGTATTTGAAAGAGAAATAATATCTCTAATTAAATTCGAGGAAATACGTTAAAATGAAATGCAGCAAAAAATTTTATAATTTAATAAGCTATACAAGGAAATCATGTGGTGTCCACATCAGATGTTTTCTTTCTATAAATAGAAAGAACTAGCTTGAATTTTCAACTACTTTTGCAAAATAGTTATTTTAGTTTCATACTAGTTCCTAAGTTTGTACTGGAGGGATAAAATACTTTCAGAGTTTTCATCTTAGATGTTTAACAAAAAAAAAAAAATCACGATTTCTGAATTTGCCGCAATTAATAACTATATATAGTATTCTTATGCAAACACTTAGGACATATTTTACTTGTCTAACACACTCCAACGTATGATGTATTAGCGGTATAAATGTCAGTTGATATTCTAACTGAAATCGCGGATTAACAGTATATATGATATCATAATATTGATTTCAGAGAACATTCTGTCTGGTAAACCTTTCAAATTACCTGCCGTTGTAGAATACATGTGATTTCTAGCAAATCTCCACAAGAAAACATCAAAATCTCATTATATGGAAGCCATACAATAAACGCTAATCTTCTCCCAAACCATTTTGCCCTTAAGTGAGTGGAAGATGTCATCGACAAAGGTCACCTTTTCGCGAAATTGTTTCTTCAGAAAATAGTGCACTAAAGAGGTGCATAATGACAAGTAGTGCATTCTAGGTATTTTAATTCATTTGTCCTGACAATGCCCAATGGCATTCGGCAACATTTACTAAGTTATTACTGAAGACGTAATACTTGGAGACTCTTGTACCACCATGACTTGCTCCTTCGTTCGCATAATTTAAGCCCAAACGAACATGCATGCTGTCCTTTTCACAGTGACATTGACATTGAATGCTGAAAATTCTAATTCAACGCTTAGAAGTTCTTCACGAACATGGTTTGACTTGATAACACAGTAATTTACAGATTTCCATTTCACTCAGAGTACACTCCATCCACTTTCATATAATATCTAATCGAAAGAAGGCTATGATATTTGACGATGACACTTCGTGAAAAAAAATTTCGAACACAGTTTAGAAGTAGTAGATTTTCTCAGTGAGACAGCACTATATACTAGATAAAGGAAAGTCTATTTAAAAGGAAATAAGTATGTTCATAGACATCATAAAATGCTAAATGGATGGGAAACGTGAGCTCAATAAATTTGATAAATTAGAAGTGATACGCTGTTTCTGTTGTGAAAACTTTATCCGTGAAATTTCGATAATGTTAAAGGTTGTGTGTTTAAATGAAATTATTGCAAACTGAAACAGTACAGAAGTTATTCAACCAAGGTAAGGTTGAAAACATAATTTGAGAGTCAAAAACATTTCGTAAATTACTGAAACAACCAGTGTGGAATCAGCCAAAAATATTTATGAAAACTGCACAGTGCCTTTGGGTGTAAATTTAGCGCAATGGAAATTTGTAGACAGTTGCAGAATTTGGAATTTAACACTGCAGCTGCTGCATATAAGCCGAATTTTTTTCCAGGGGCAGATTGGGAACAGTTACAGTTTGTAACAGTGCCCATTAATCTATACTAAGGCCAGATGTGGTGGTCTGTTTATTATGGAGACACTTAATAGCTGGGCCAACATTGCCTCCTATGAAGGGACGGACAGTTACAACCATGCACTCTCCGGGATTCAAAGTTAGGTTCTTCGGTATCGCAATCAGGCTCCCCCAACCACTATGCCGTCTGCATAAATTAGTGCTATACATTGCTTAGCTTGGTGTAAAGCAAAACGCAGTTGGATCAGGGACAATAGTGATGTGTTATTCAAAGCGATGAATCATGGTACACTGTCTAGAACCCTAAGGAGTTGGATTGTTAGGTACATTATCTAGAGAGAGAGCTACACTGTCTGGAAGTCCATGTAGTTGGAGTGTTAGGTACACTGTCTAGAAGTCCAGGGAGTTGGAGACAACTGGTTGAATTAAATTCACAAAAATATCTTGTTTTTTAAGTCAATTCTGTGTGAAAAAGGAAAAATCTTTGTTTAATAGTTTTATTTCACGTAGTTTTGACTTGGCGCCTGATTCCGGAAGGGAAATAGGCACAGTTATAGAGCCATTTATTTTCAACGTAACTGGGCCCAACCCAAACTACATTTACTCTTAACATGTGATTTTCTGTTATGGATGATGTGAAATTTGACGGCTGTTTCAAAGCTGCATCTAAATCCCACAGAATAGAGAAATGAAATGTATTTTTTAAACCAGGCCTGAGTGACAGTTCTTTTACAATAATCGAAAAGTATTGCAGCAGCAACATACAAAATTCTAGACGCTATCTAGAGAAGTAGCTGTCATCGATGTCAAAAAGTGTCCCACTCCATTATTATTCCTATCGTGGAGGCACGTATACGCCTCTTAACTGTATGCTACAGGTATTCGCAAAGGTAAATTAGTTTTATATATAATTTCGAAAGTTTTATATATAAACAAATATTATCTTATACTAGTTTAGAAGATGAGCTAAACAATTTGAACTTCTTCGCTTTTATTCTGAGCATGAACTTTTGGCCCATGCATTATTTGAGCGAAATTCAATAGAAGTTTCTGAGAAGTTCTCGTAGGTGATTGAAAGAAAAAGGAATTTCAGACCTAATTTATTTATAATAGAAAGCCTTTTTTCTTTAATTCACGGGTATTGTTAACACGTTTAATTGCAACCTGTATTTAAATTTTCTTAATTTATCATCCGTATGAAATATATTTTTTTCTTATTTACAGCGTGTTTATCTTCATCGATACATCCTTGAAATAAATAACTATCTTAATATATTTTTATTGGACTAGTATCAAATATTGTAACTAATAAAATATTATTTAAAATTTATTTGAAATAGGAAAGACAGTTTATATTTGTAATACTTTCTTTCAAACAATCGTTTATATCAAGAGCAATTACGAACCATTTCTGATTCTCGAGAATGGATAGCACGATTCCTTTATGGTACAGGCATGGTTTTGCTTGAAATATACTTAATGATATGCTTAATGCGAAATAAATAATATATAACTGTGACCTTTTCTGTTATTACTATTTACTTTGACACCCACTATAAAAGAGTGTTGCCGTCGGCTCTTTCATCTCGAAGTCTTCAATTACAAGCTTTCAACTTCACATCAGACCACCTCGGCCAGTGCGGTAGGGTGGGGCTTGGGATTCAACTTCCTAGTAATTACAATCAACCCGGCTTCCAAGCTCCGATCTGGGACTGACAGACACCCCGCTGAGTAGCGAACACAAAGAATACAAAGCACTTTGGCACCTAGGAGTGATGCAAGAGATGCGTATAGGCAAGTTGAATATTGTTATGAAGAACAATGGTTTATATATTTTTTCAGCGGCAGATCTTAAAACAATTGAATCGTGAATGAGAGCATATCGCTCCGTTTCCGAAATGCGATTTTTGGTTTATTTTACGTTCATTTTAATCATTTACCTGTCACCCTATCAATGCTCCCATTTAGAGGATTTTATTAAAAATAAAGTCTAAATTATTTTTTTCACGTTTCACTTGAAAATTCAGTTATTTCAGTAACACTTAACTGAAACAAATTAAAAATAATTTTCTAAATTAAAAATAATTACATATAACAGAAAGCTAATTACCTAAAGTAGTCAATGCAATAATTCAAAGAAATTCTAATAACTGCGCTTTTCCTTTTTTACTTCCTTATACAAAGTAAAAAGGAAGTATTGTAATCGCGTAAAATTTTGGGTATCATATTTCAACGTAAATATCCATTTTGACCGCTATCGAATGCCATTTAACGATGTTTCTGCGTGACATCCGCACGTAAGGAGAGAATAAAGAACTCTTTTTACTCAAAAAAAATTATAAAGCTCATTTAAAATGGCTTCTGAAGAGATCTTTTTCGTGGCGTCTGTGCGTACGTACGTAAATATGTATCTGGCATAACTCAAAAACGAGTAGCCTCAGAACGTTGAAATTTTATATATAGGACTGCTATAACATATAGATGTGCACATCCCATTTTGGTTGCAATCGGCCATACTAAAACTACATTAATATATGTATATATATATATCCACTCTGTTACTCGGCTCTGTGAGCTAAGTTTTTTTATTCTTATATATTGGTAAATTGTGCATTTTTTGCTTTAAAAATCATTTAATTATGTTCTTCTTATCTTCTAGTTAAGGCTTTTGTCCGCTTAGTAAATCTGCATGCTATATTTGTAGAATTATTAACAATTTAAAGTTGTTTACGTGGAGCTAAGCCTAACTTTTGGTTATGATAGGAGCCACATTTGTTTACATTTCAAACTTAGCAGAATAGTGGATTTTTTTGCCAATCTAGAGAAACTAAGCTTCGCAACAACAAAGATAACGACTTCTTTTATTATTGCGAATTAAATCCGGCTTAATCCATTCTGGAACTTACTTGATGAAATAAGTGTTTAAGATTTACTTCGTAATTTTTAATATAAATATTTTGAGTTTTTATGTGTTTTTGCCTTGTCGCGAAATGAGAACTGAAATCGTCTGTTAAAAACGCTTTCTTTTATTGTTTGTATAATTTCTTTTACGCATCGTTTTAGATTTATTATAGTATTTGAACAGTATTTGAACAGTATGTGGTAGTTCTCCACGTGACATACATAATTTTTGTACATTCTGAGCTATAAAAGGAGGGAACAATGAATGAGTAACGCTGTTAAGTGAAGCTAGCGCCAAAGTGTGGCTATGGTAAACAAATATAGTGGATTTTAAAGAGTGCATTTATTCTATTGCGGTTTATGTGCTATCGATGCAGTAGATTTAATTCAATCCAGTAAGTTTAAATGAAATACAAAATACGTATAATTTAATATTCCGTGCAAGGAAGTCATGTGGTGTATACATCATTTTTTTTTGTACGGGAAACATATATAATCTCTGTAATGCAAATGAGGGAAGTTTAATTTTTTAATTTATTACATTATTTTTCCTTAAATATTTTAAAGCTGTGAAAATAAAGTATTTTGATTTCTGTAAAAATGAAACATTATCTATCTCGGTAAAATTAAGGAAATTATTTTTTTTATTTGTTTACCCGTTTATATTTGAACTATAATCATAAAAACATTTATTCACGTAAGCCTCAAACCTAGATATAGAGTTTTGTTTTTATTTTTATTATATTAATTTTAGAGAAATTAGATTATTTTTCTATGTTTAACAAAATGCATAAAATATTTTTGTCAAATTAAATTAAAACAACATATTAGTTAGAAAGCAGTAGGCCTGTATAATCAAGTAATCTCTTGTCGGTTAATGTCTTATGCCATGTATCTACTGTTGTCAGCGTTTTCATGTATTTATTAATCGCAAATCATTTCATAGCATCATAAGAGTTATTGTGCGTAGGTAGCGTGCGTAATTCAGCGTAGAAAGATATGCGTTACCAACGGTATGAAGCTTGTGAGGGTTTTGTTGAGAGTTTCTAAATTTTTAGCCAAGAAACAGTGTTTTGGTGTATAACACAAATTATTGTCTGAAATACTACCCGAAACAAGATAGCCAAAACAGCTTGATTGCAAGAACAAATTTTCTCCCAGTTTTATTTTATCATCTCTCAAAATTGAGAAGAATAATTCAGCACCCAACAGAATATCGACCTTTTGAGGAACGAAAAATAATGGGTCAGCAAGTTTGATTTTCCGTGGAATGTACAAATTCGAAACATTAATTCTTTTGGAGGGTGTGAAATTAGTAATGTTAGGCACAATTAGTAAGTCAATTTCCCAATGTGAATCATTACTTTCATTCGATAAATAAGCTGAAACTTTTTTCTTAATGTTCAGCGGTGTGTCATTTAATCCACTTATCGGAACGTTTATTTTTTCTTTCTTCAAACCTAACGCATCGGCTGCTCTCGTAGTCATAAATGAGCTTTCAGAGGCCGAATCCAAGATCGCTCTCAACGGTACGCTTTCACCAGCTGAATTTCTGATATAAATTATTACAGTATTTATCAAAACACTTTTATTATTTCCATTTGAGAAGAAAGATATACGAGCATTTTCTGGCGGATGCGAATCAATTGACCTTGACGAATTTATGTTTTGTTGATTTGGTTCCTGAAGCTCTAACGTCCCCGTGATGTCTACGCCATGAACGCCATGAGCACTGGAATTCGTCAGCGGCGCCGAATATGCATGTAGCAATGTATGATGATCGGATTTTTTCTTACAAATATAACAAACACTGTTCGATTTACACTGAGATAATAAATGAAATTCGCTAAGACAGTTATAGCAAAGCCTATGTTTTTTGACCAAACTCACTCGTTCAGATAATTTCATTTGTTTAAATTTATCGCAGTGATACAATGCATGCGGTTGCAATTTACAAGCGATACACAATTTAGGTGATTTATTTGATTTAACCAAAAGAGATTTCGATCGTTCCGAATTAAATTTAGATGGAATGTTAGCACTGATGCTATTTAAAATTTGACATCTTCTTTCTAAGAATTCCAAAAATGTATCAAAATCTGGTACTTCATTATCTTTTAGTGTTAGCTCATACTGTTTTCGTGTTTCGCGATCTAATTTGTCAAGAACAATATTTAATAATAGAACATTCGATAGTTTATCTCTTGCGAAATCTAAGATTTTTAACGATCTAAGATTTTTCTTAATATTGTCTAACATTATGCGAAGCTCTTTAGCCGATTCATGGTTTATTGATGGAGTATTTAGAATGTTTTTAATGTGACAGTCTACAATTATTCTTTTATTCTCGTATCTTTGTTCTAAAGCTTTAAAAAGTGAAGAAAAGTTATCGTCTGATGTTTCTAATGATTTGGCTTCTCCTTTCAAAGCCCCGCGTAAGTAATGGAGCTTTTCATTTTCATAAAGTTCCGGATTTTCTTTGATTAAACTATTAAACTGAGTCTTAAACAAATTCCATTCTTCAAATTTTCCGCTAAAATTCGGAAGAGGAATTTTTGGCAGTTTTACTAAAGCCCTTTTAAATTGATCATTACATACAGAATAACTTTCGTTTTTAGGGCTGTCACTATTTTGATTTGTTACAGTTTTTTGTTTATTAATAGAGGTTTTTAGACTTACCTCTAATTTTTCAATATCCTCATCCACTTCAGACAGCAAAGCTTCCGCTTCTTCAAACTCATCATCCGTGAGTATTCTGTAGTAGTCGTTTTTCAGCACTTCGAACTTTTCATGAATATTTACCACAGTATCCAAATGAGCTTGTAGCTGCGCGATATCTAGTTCAGTTTGCTTTTCTGCGGCTGTTATAGCATTTGAAATCCTTGTTAACTGTCCTTTGATGTTTCCACGTTTGCGATTTAAAGTTGTGATATCCATGGTCATTGTTTACTTTTAGTTGCAAACAGATAGCGTTTAATCCATAGGTTTAGTTTCTTCTGTGGGTCGGCGGACCAAAAAATGTGCGTAGGTAGCGTGCGTAATTCAGCGTAGAAAGATATGCGTTACCAACGGTATCATTTAATTATTTATTATTACAGCGTAGGAACAGTTACAAGAGCGAGTACATTGCGAGTCAGCGTTCATCTGCTGCGCAGTTGAATAGACAAGTGGCCAATTAGCAGAGACTAAACATTACTTTCCAGTTGCCAGATTTTACAGATTAATATGAGAAATGCACAGCAACAAAAATGCGATGGGAAAGTGCTCCGTCCGCCAAACGATGAAGTTACAAGTACGGAACAGTTATATTGTTTCATTCTATCAATTTATATTTAAGTCTTGAAATAAATTAAAAACACGTAAATAAATTAACAGACTAGAATTTTTCTCCCTTTCTAAATGAGATTAAACAGTTTAAATATCTAAAGTTCCTGCTTTCCTTATCTGTATAACTGGATATAATGATTACAGGATAAAAGGAGATCTTATGTGTTGTTATTATTTGTTTATTAAAACAGAAATTTTGGAACATCTTTGACATCCTTTAAATTTCTTGGTATGGAAACAACAGCATTCGAAAATATAAAATTCAAAATTCGAAAGCAGTTCTTTAATTCTATTCAAGAAACAGAATATAAGAGTACGAGGAAGAAAACGTGTCACGACTGTGTGTTCGGTGCATATTCTTGGCAAACATCTTCGTGAAAGTAACTGAGTCCTGATCTTGAACAGGGAGCTGAATGCAGCTATGTTCTGTGGTAGAATACTGTTATTAAGTGGTAGAATAACTATACGTAAGAAGGATTTAAAATCCCCTTTTATTAAACCACAATTATGTACAGCCACTTCCCAACTCGGGAGGGATACAGAAAATGAAGACCGCACTTTGGTCTAAAATGAACAATCAACTTAATTTAAACTAAAACTAAATAGAAATTAAATAGTCGTTGCTGACAGAGCTATAACGCGAGGATGGCCTCTAAACTAAATGGTGCGTAGCAAGATTTAACTAATACTGACGCACTTAGAATTACTTCAATAAGTAATAACGTAACAGCGCTACGGCTTAGAGTTTAAATACTAGCTAGTCAGGCGAACGTTGAATAGAGTAACAGTGGTCTGAGACTAAAAGCTCTCTCACTCTGAAAGGTTTCTACCTACGGTTTAAATAGAACTTGGCTCCACTTCAAATTAGCATAAAGCTGAAACGCGCGCTTATTCTAACGGGAAATTGAAAATGACAACAGATAGAAAGTATAAATTAAAATAAAACTTTGTTAGTTTAACTAAAACTTACAAACGAAAATGCAAATAGTATGTGTGAGCCTCGTATGGATGCCCCTAAATAGAAACATAACAAGGAAGCATGGAGAAAAGAAAGAGAAAAGTTATGGTGAATTTCCCCTTTTAATACTGTAGTTTTCATTCTGACAGGGTAATAATAGAAGCAAAAGGTACGAAATTCCATAAAAATGTTCTCTCTATAACTATATCCGATGGGTAAGCGGTTAATTAAGTACTAATTGCTATATTCAGCTCCTGAGATGCAATGAATTTAACTAAATATAAAATTCAATGCTTTTGCAAGGCATCGATTTTTGACCACATGGTTTTCTGATATCCTTTCTCATAAGCAATAAGATAATCAAAACTTAACTTGCTAAAATATTTACGCGCATGATATGCAGGTTGTACCAATGCGTATTTTAAGCTTCACGTTAACCCTTTTCTACTTAATTTAGTAATTTAGTAATCTAGTAATTTATCCATAAATTTTCTGTTTTATGTATTTCTATTCAAGCTACTTTTAAAACTTTATATTAGACATCTACATCGTAGCTCCTGAAACTGTTTTAGGATAGCAAGTATGTAAAACGTATGTTAACTAAAATAATTATCATTTGATCATCTTTCTTTCCTTGAAAGAGTTTGGCATTCTTTATTTTCCCTTTACATATTTTATGCATAATGCATGCTGAAAAGAAATAATCGTTGTTTGAGAAATTGTCCTTCTTTGCTTGTAATTTACTTTAAGTAATTTGTCATTTTTTTTTCTATAGTCATACTCGTATTAAGAGTACAAAGTATGCTAAGCTCGCTTTTGAATAGGGCATAGTAAAACGCTTTGCGTAATAGCATTAGGAAAAAAAATAAACCACTGTGTTTGCTGAGCATTTTTGATGCTACAATAGCGTTAAGATTTATTTTGTGATGCATGGAGACCTTTGTAAATCGTAGCCATTTTAGTTCTTAGTGGCTCAATGCGGTAAGCACATTTTAACATTCTAATGAACAGTTAACTGTTATAGGCTATCGTGCACACTGAAACTAAATCTATTCTGTAACGTCGACTTTGTGTAAATAGAAGCTCTCTACTTATCATTAATTTAGAATATAAACTTTAAAAAATGTAATAAAGTTTGATTTTAAAACACATTATTGAGGATATTTAGTGTTCTTAATGAATATTTGTAGAATTTTAGTATCATAAGCTAATTAACTCTAAAACGACTTCAGAGGATTGATCCTTTTGTCTTAAACAGCAGGCAGACCAAGTCAGAAGAAGGATGTAGATGTAAATAGTCCTTTTATTCTAACAAAAAATTAAGAATTACCCAACTTAGGTTTACACAAACCAAGCATTTCTGGCTTAACAGAAATACGTAATTCTGAACTAATTCAAATGAGATACATAAGCCTAACGGCTCACAGAACGCGGAGGAAAGGCTGTGATGTAATAGAGAATCCGGCGAGACAAGTTAAATGGCTAGAAGCACTCAACTCCACAGAATAAAATCGCTAATAAATCACGACGCAACATGGCCCGAACTAGGTAGACACGCTCTAAAAATAACTTGAGTAACCTTCGCTTAAATAGCACTTCTTTCTCCTTGAATCTGAGTAAACGGTCACGATGCCATTTACTTTCTGCCATGAAAAGTGTGGGTCAAAAGAGAGTGATAGGAAAGGCTTGCAACTTGCAAGTAACTATTAGTTATAAATAAATAAATAAACCTTACATGATTTTAACTGAAACTGAGAGTAAGGACAGAAGGCTTACGCTAGAAATATTTAGCCAGGGAAAGACAACACTATCCAACGAATATAATTATAAACGTGTTCTTTCAAGACCATATCCTCATATGAGAAGATATTTTAGTAATATTATGCATTATTTCACTGCATATTTTACAATATATTGGTGATGGGGGCTGTTATTATCTTGATTTGCTTGTTTTTTTTTAGTATTAGGTGAACTACATTTGCATATTTCAAAATCAGGAGATTTAAAACATGAGTTAACAGCTGTCTCCAATATCAGGTAGTATTACGCCGCAAACGTGGTTCATGCACAAAACTGAATTCATGATCGCACTTTTGAAATGACCAAAAATAAAAACTTTCTTTAAGAGGGCAAAATGACAAAGGAACATGACGCATTAACTGGAAACCTGCTCTAAGATTAAAAGACCAGAAAATTGCAAATTTTTTAAGCAAAACGTCTCAACTATGCGGAAGTTCATCATGAATTTATAGAGGTGTAATGAAGCAAATGCAGTATCGCGTCTAGCCATAACCAGTACTTCAGACATTGCCACTCAGACTTGACTAATGTTGGATCGCAAGAAACGACATCAGTGTTGATCATGTAAGACATTGATTTGCAGATTGAGAAAATTATTTCCGGCAACCGAAGTGCATCCGATTGAGATACTGCATCGATATTTCATTCCCAGATGACGATGACTTGCCTACGATGACCAGATGCAAAACTGGTTCTGCATCAGAGCTTTTGCACAAGGTGAAGATTTTTATCAAAAAGGAACTGAACGGTTAATTGAGTGTTCTGATAAATGCTTACAGAGCTTTGATTATTGGGATCAAATATAATGTGTTATATACACTGCACAGAAAATAAATAAATAAATAAATAAAATAAAATAAATAAATAGAACAGTTCTATATCTCCCGTTCTACTGGGCCAATTGCAAAATTCGACTTGCGTTTTTCATGTCTCGAAAGCGTGACTTAGGATATGTATTGGATTTATATATAGCGTTGCTCTAATATAAATATTTTGTCACAGAATCGGACTTTTTCTAAAATGACATGCCAATTTTTTTCCATATTTTGATTCTACGACTCAAATTACGCCAAACTGTCAAGTTTTGTAAAACTCGCACGAGTAGTTTTTAAAACAATTAGCACTTAAAATTTTAGCTCCACAATGTTAATGGAAATTGATATATATTTATTAGTATCTCTTTTTTTTATTAAACTTACTTGATTCCTTCTTCCGCAGTTCGAAATTTAAGTTCACTTCAAACAAAATTCACCTATTTTTTTTGTGCTTTATTTTTTAAATAATTTTTATAAATTTTTCGAAAACAATTTTGAACCTTTATCTTAAATTAGATACATTTCTAAGCATACCTGCAAAAAAAAAAAAAAAAATCAGAGTTTTTTTTTTAAAATTTTTTAAGATATACGTGAATTTCTATATTTTTGCGCTTTGAAATTCGGCATATTTCTTAAAAGTGATATTAATACAAATGTTGTTTACGCACTTTGTTAAAATTATTGGAAAGTATGAACGATAACTTTTTCCCCGCTCGTCTGCAATGAAAAAAAGAAAAGGAAAATAGGTTTCTATAAATGAAGAAGTTATTCTTGGCGAAAACTGAAAAAATACGCCAAGATAACTTTTTGAATTTCTCCGTAAATTTCGCACCAAATTTTACAAAATTTAATATTTAGGCATAATGTGAATCGTAGAATCGAAATATGAAAACTAATTGGTGTGTCATTTCAGAAAAGTCCGATTTTCTGTCAAAATACCTACGCTAGAATGATGCTATATATATATATATATATATTTAATGCTAAATCGCGCTTACTAGACATGAAAAACACAATTTAAATTTCATCAATAGTCCCAGTAGACCAAAAGATATAGAACTGTCATTTTTTGTAGCATTGCTCATCTCAATACAGCTTTTTTGCCGTACAGTAATTAAGTGTAGGTTACTTTTTCAATCTAACCCGTCATTTGTTTCTGTCTTGGACTAGACTACATTATGTTAATTAAGGCAAATATAATACCCAACGTCCTGAAAGGAGAATGCCTTCGTGGAGGATTTTGAAAGGGGGCTGTCTGTTTACGTTACACATGAAGACAGAACGCTAGAGATGGACCCCCGTCCTGGAGTCTGCCTTATCGGGGTGAGAATGTCCACGCTCCAGAGACCCCTTCATCGGCGACGCAGACCCCACAGTCCCTGCCCGGCTTTATACGTCGATTGGCAGGACTTTAAAAATCGCTAAGTACAAGAAGAAAAACGCTAAGACAACTTTGCCGCAGGGCACCACTCCTTTGGCTCCGTTCGACTAATTGGTGCCGTACCTCTCTTCGTCAGTCCCCGTCACAGAAACTGTGAGGACCAAATCCCCGACGACTAGGTCGGTGATCTCCAATCTAGCTCCACCACAGCAAGAGGAACAGACACGACAGTACCAGTACGGTCCCTGCCAAGCCTGAACCAACCTGAGAATAAACTCGGGCTCTAGTCCTGTGAAGACAATTAATTTTTCCCCGTGGTTGAGACTGCCTAAGTACAGATCCTAGCCAGTACTTCCCAGGAATTCTCCTGAGTCAACCCCCGGGGGGAACACGTGAAGACAAATAGAAAACCCTACAGCCAGCTTTTCAACTGCCAGAAACAAAAACCAGCGCGAATCACCGGTGTTTTGCGGCTAAGTTTGCTAGGCAACTATAAATTTCTAGCCTAAATAATTTTTAAAAAAGCAAATTACTAACTTAAGGATACATAAATTAATAGTAATTAATATAATTTTTGTGGCATTCCTTCCTTCAAACCCTCCCGCCCCTTCTGTGGCATTCTTCCCTTCTTTTCTTCATTCCTTCTTTTATTCAAATTAAACACGATTTAATTACCATACATAAATTATCAAATATTTTATATTACCGCATATTTTTTGTCGAGAGATGCATAAAAGAAACAGGAATAAAATAAGAAGCATAAAATATATATTATCCGTTAGTTCGATAATATCACTCCCACTTTCTTTTCACCATCCGCTAAACGTTTGGATCGCTATCAGGAGAGTGCAGTAATTTCATAACATGGAAAAGGCGTTCAGTTTAGCATGAATTTGTTAAATATATAACAAAGAAGAAAAGATAAGACATAAGAGGTTTCGAGAAGATAAAAGCTTAAACAATTCAGAGAGACTATTATATATGAATACAGTTAAGATTAACTTTTTTTGGCTTTGTGTTTATTTATTAAAATGTTTTTCGTAATTTATTAACCAAATCATACTCATCATTTCGTGCACAGTAATAAATTATTTGCATAACATTTCAAACTTTATGTTTTATAGCATTTGAATATATATGTAATTCCGTAAGAAAATTATTTTAGCAATTTACATGAGATTTATCGTTCATAAATCATACATCTAACTATTAAATTTTAAAATATTAATACATCATCCAAATATATAAGTACATACAATTTTCTGCTCGCTTACGTAAATATGTGTGCAGTAAAATCTTCAAGTTATTTTCAAAATTCAGATATTAATCATTATCTTAAAAAATATTCTATATTGGTGAGAACAGTATTATAAGTTTTCAAATTATCTGTAACAACATCGCCCTTTATTTTTGGTATATAGATGTTTAAAAGATTTTTGTGAAGGAAATACAGCGCAGATTCAGTACTTTTTGAAAATTCGTTTAATTTAATGCAGAAGTGTAATAAAAATCAAGTCAAAGTACTAAGTTCATAAATCAAATGAATATTGCTGTTATAAACAAGATATCTAGGTAAGTTGTTCAAATTGGCTTACCTGCTCAGTTATAGGCAGGCTTTTCCTATTCTGAACAGAAATGGTAACTGACCAGAACTCTTTGTGAACAGATAAAGACTGTCGGTTAAGGACTTAAGTTAAATATGTGTTTTTAAATATTTTGTTCTTCTAAAACACAGTAAAATAAAGTATTGAATGAAACGGAAATCAGAAGTAAATAAAATGCTTTTTAATTGATTGTCACAACCATGCATTCCTACATATCGTATAAGCATTACGTTTTTTGATCTACTTGAAAATTTGTATGAAATTTGTATTTTGTTTATAAAACCAATTAGCTTTTAACATTTTCTTACGAAGTTTATTTCATACGCTTTAATTTCAGCCATGTAATTTATTAAACACTAGCTGAAGTACACTCCGATGCCGGACTTTACGCAGAATGAAATGGTTTCACTTCAGATGGGATGTTCTAGGAATCTCAGGTAGACAAGGACATTTCTCAAGGTGAATTGTAAAATATTTTACCAAGCTTGAATAAAGAAGTAGAACAGCATAGAACTAACGCATTCCACGTAACGATTTTAGTAAAATTTAACGCTTACCTCCTTTGTTACGTCTTTTTTCGAAAATAAGCTTTCTAAAAATCACCTTACTCAGTGGTCGATTTCTAAAACGTTCTTAAAATATTCTAGAGAAACTGAGAAAGAGAGCTCCCTTAAGTTCTTTAAAGTATCTACTGTTCTGGAAAGTTCTACACTCTTCTAAGGAGTAAACGAACGCGGCGCCATGTAGCTGTTTTAGTAAGAATTGATTGAGGAACCTCAACTCCGGCGACGTGAAAGTAAGATGCGTGTTGCGATTTAGAGACTAAACTTGCTTAATCTGCATTGCTTGCATTAATAGTGGGAAAGCAATAATGCCGACGTGAACCAAAATTGGTTATGCACATGCAAAATAGGTGTCGTGAGCGCAACGTTTTAATATGAACGTCCTAAGTTTGGAGCCGTGGAGTGGTTCTTTTTAAATCTTACGCAGTAATCTTTCACTGTCAAATGGGCAAAATTTCATCATGATAGTAAAGCTATAGATTTTCATAAACTATACACATACACAAGAAAAGAGGGCATTCTTCTTCATATATAGAAGTTAGTATAATTTCACGCCTCCAGCTAGTAATTTATAACAATTGAATAACATTTATTACTTTAAATTACTTACCTTGTTAATGAGTAACAGAATAAACTTTTCAAAAATACCATATAGCTTAACATTTTACTGAATAACAACACACTGCTACGTGTAATGTAAAAATGCATTTATTCGGACAATGGCAACACATTTCTTTTAAATCGCATAATCGCTTATGTTAATCACAAAATTCGTAGATGCGTTTTGCCGAATAACAACACACTTCTTTTATATCGCTCTATTTTCTGATTAAGTTTGAAATATAAATATTTAACGCTCTGAAGAAAGCCACCATAGAGTCCTTACATCGCACAGTTTTTATTAAAAGTTCAGTAAATTCTTGCAAAATCTCTCTCTCTCTCTCTCTCAGTATTTATACACTGCTGGCCACCCAAATTGCAACACCAAGAAAGACAAGAGATGTAGATAACATGCTGACCAAGTATCAAATGATTAAATTTATAGACTTCTGTGAAGTGTGGTTCCTTCCAAAATCAGTAGCCAGAGTAGCCGCCATTGTTGGAGATCACCGCTGCCACACGCCTCGGCATTGATTCAAAGAGACTTGGATGTGTTCTTGGGGTACAGCAGACCAAGCAGCTTCCACACGTTGCCAAAGTCGATCTGATGTGGCAGCTTGGGATGTAATCTGGGTCAATCATTCAGCAACCACAGACCACATGTTTTCTGTAGGCGAACGATCCGGAGAGCGAGCCGGCCAGAGAAGCAATTCCATCTGGCGATTGACGAAGAACCCTTGGACAATGCGTGCCACGTGTGGTCGCGCATTATCCTGTTGAAATATTGCTGTGAGCAAGCCCTGAAGGTAAGGAAGGACAACTGGCTCCAACACCTCGGAGATGTAGCGCTGGCTCTTTAAAGTACCGGCAATGCGTACTAGAGGAGTGAGAGAGTGATATCCAATACCGCCCCACACCATAATACCCGGTGCAGAACCAGTGTGGCGGTGCATAACGCAGCTGTTCGGCATCCTCTCTCCACGGTGTCTCTATACTCGAATCCGACCATCGTGGTGTTGCAGACAGAAGCGTGACTCGTCAGTAAAACGACGTCGAATGGTACGCGCAGACACTGGATGATGCGTTACAGACTGAATGTGCTGTGCTATGGTTCGTGATGTAGCTGAGCGATCCGTCACTGCCATGCGCACAATGTTCCTGTCATCACGTGAAGTGGTGCACTGAGGTGGATGCGATCGAACACGTCGGTATGCAGTTGGATGCAGGAACCCTCCTGCATCCAACGGTCACATATCCGCATTACAGTTGTTGGTTTTCGTTCAACACACTACCGATTTCCCTGAAAGATAATCCACACTCTTCGGTAGGCCACTATCCTTCCTCTGTCGAACTCGGATACTTGATCAAACGATGATCGCTGTTGACTACGAGGCATAATTGGTCGTTTTTTTTTTGAAAAAAAACCACAAGGAAAACTCAGTTGCCGAACTTGAAAACGTCGAAAACCTCCAAGCCTTATGCATGTTGTAAATTTCATGTTATTTGCATGCTTCCTTCAGGGTGTTGCATTTAGGGTGACCAACAGTGTATATGCGCTAAAGAGTGTGAATCCCGTGGGATAGTGTTTCGAAATTTTATTAGACAATGACCTTCCTCTTGCTTTGAGGGTCAAGTGCGAAAAATTTCAGCAAGATCGGAATAAAACGGTAGACTTGTTTAAATTACACATATACAAACATTCAAACAAACAGTCTTCTTTATACACACATAGATGTTTCAATTATCTTTATTGTTTAATTTAAGCTGAATATTTAATCTGCAGGAAAAATTTGGGTAAATCACAATGGCGGAAATTCATAACGTGCTACGTTTTCGAAAATTCTACTGTTGATAAATCATAAAATGTCCCCAAAACGCTTTCATGGATAACAATAATCACTATGAGGAATTTTATAATATCGCATTTCATATTATCAGAAACGTGTATAAACGTTTACT
Organism: Stegodyphus mimosarum; assembly: GCA_000611955.2. Classification (NCBI taxonomy): domain Eukaryota; kingdom Metazoa; phylum Arthropoda; class Arachnida; order Araneae; family Eresidae; genus Stegodyphus; species Stegodyphus mimosarum. The sequence goes on along the minus strand of KK119067.1, from coordinate 302,135 downwards.
AAAATTCTCAAAAAAGTATAATCTGACAATTTTTAAACGCTAATTTCTCCACTACATGAGAGCACATTTATTTTGCACATTTACTAAAATGAAAATGAGTTTCCGCCGCATTTGTAAAGTTTTCTCCGCTCAAAATCTAAAGATATAAATAAAATGTACACCTGTTTGATTGGAAATAGCAGACTAAATTTTGCATTTCCTGAAACACAGTTTTCCCATTAGCACAAGGATGCAAGGATAAATAGCATTAGTTTACATATTGTAGAAATACACTAACTTTTCCATTAGAGTCTGAGGGATTAGTGATTGAGGAAATTTGATTTTTTTTTTCAAATAATAAACATTGGTTCACGCATGCACATAATAGATAAATAAATAAATAAGACTGATAAGGTTTAGATTTTTATGGCTTATCATAAGGGGGTAAAGAGAATTTATTCCGGGTGAATAACGAAACATTTTATAGGATACTAGATGAATATACATTTAGACTAATATGGGAAATATTACATCTGTGTATTCGAAAAGGAAAATAATATATAATGTATTTCTATGAAATTATTTAATATTTTTAATTATATATATGATGAAATAAATGCATTTTTATTTTAATCAATAAGGCCTTTTTAATCAATAAGATTAAAAAGTAAAATAATATTATTGAAAACTGCGTCTATTCCATTTAAAAATCCTTATTTTGTTAATCAGAGACAGACTCAATTTGAAAGATAAATCTCTTACATTTTTTTGAAAGGCAGCAGACTCGAATGAAAAGTGAGACGACTCGAATGAAAAGTAAATTAATGCAAAATCCCATTTCGAGACTCTTTTCGAATATAAAGCAAACTATATATAATTACTCACAAGCACCTACTTAAATAAAAATTTAAGAATTTTGTTATAATTAACTGGCGACTCAATGCCTTTTAGGTATACAGTAACCATCCCGCTAGTTTGTTATAAAAACTGATGCTCCTTAGTGAAACACTATGTTATATAATCAAGAATACTAGTACAGTTCGACTGTCTCATCCGCGACCATCCGCAAATACGCATGCACTATTTGGACAGAATTATTCTTAAAATTAGTGGAAGAATGGAGACTTTCTTTCCGTTAAGCATATAAATTCTCTTTTTCCAGAGAAGAGAAGAATTTCACGTGACCTTTCACTTCGCAACAAATAATAACGTCTTTTGAGGACGAGTTTATGTGTTTTGGCAGAATGCCAGGCAAGGTTGCGCCGGAGACGGTGGAACTATACCAAAAGTAATTTTCTGTTTATTTTAGGGAAGTTATCTTTTATAACATTTTTCATTTCCTGGTTATGCAATCCACGCCTGTCCTTGAACTGCATCGACTACGACCAACTTTAATAAATGACAATGGAGTCCTTAGACTATCATATACCTTCGACCCAGACGACGGGTGATAGGTGGAATTAACAAACTAATATTTCATTTCAATGATACATCTTCCATGGAACTTTCTCATTTGCTAACGTTAAGTAAAAATTTAACTTTCGTGCCCTTCTAAGATTTAATCTTAATATAACTTCTTTTACTGGCTTTTCCCATACATTGTGAAATGCCATTATTCGAAAATAGCTTTGATGGAGATAGGACGAATCTTGTGTTTCATCTAATCAGAATCTGAATCCGTAACCTACAAAATTCTCGAACCTCTTGAATATTTCGGATAAGAACGATAATAAGAAAATGAATCAGAAACCTTTTAGTTAATATTATATAAATAACATTCAAAATTATTGATTAAAGCACAATTTGAAATCTGTTTTTAATGAACAACAATTATAATAACAAAATTTTTAAAACGATAGCTATAATTGAGAAAACAATACAAATGAAATTTATAATTAAAATTCTCCAAAACTTGAGGTTGATTTTATCCATATAACTTTACAAAAATATATTAAAATACGTTGATGAAAATTTTTATATTTTTTTAGAATCATTTCAAATCAAAGCATGAGTAGATAACGGAAAAAGGATTATATTAAGAACAAATGCAGGTAAGCACTTAACAAGGAGCTCTAAATTCTCTCCAACATTCTGGACGCAACGCTTTAAATTCTCTCCAACTTATGTCAATTGAAATTGCAGCTATCAAGTTTCCATTTAATGAATGTTTCTACTGAACATCAATAAAATTAATATTTCCAAAATTCAGATTTGAAATCCTAATTAATGTGTAAAGGTAGATTAGAACAGCTCAAAGATTTCAGCTTTTTTAACCTTCAGTCTTTTCATATTGATAGGATTCGAGGATTTGAATGTCTGCTCTCTAATGTTAGGACATTTTAATATTCTTTTCTGGAATAATTTGAATGCAGAATTTCATTTCATCATTGAATGACATTTCAAAAAGGCATTTTTTTATCTGTGCATCAGTGCCTGCATGTTCCTTTACATATTTTATTTTATTTTATTTTTTGATGGAAGCAAATAAGCTGTTATAGTTTTCTGCTTGTGCATTAGAAGTTGTGCAAGAAATTAATTGTTATAAAACTTAACCCTATTGTAAAGCTTAAATATGTGTGTATCTAAACATCCCATAAGCGGTTTAAAATCTCGGCATTAAATAAACAGTTTACAATATGTGCATATTTGGTTTCTCATGTTTCAATTTTATTTTTAAATTAAATTTTGTATGACTATGAAATGAAATGAAGAAAAATGAAAAAAGAAGTGAGGCAGTTCCACGACAACAATCTCCAGTATTACAACTATTGTTTTGAAATGATAAATTCTCTTTCCCCTGAAATTCATGAATGCTGGCTCTGAGATATTTCTCAAAATCGAGAAATTAAGTAAAATGCTCAGTATCCTCAATTTCAATTTTGTTTATACTATAAGTAACCTGTCAATGCATAGAAAATATATCTAGATATGTTTACAAATTACTAATTGAAAATGATTAATAAACTTCTCAAAACGTTTATTTTGCAATTTTTTAAATATATATTATCTTCGAAAAAAACGAGAGATGAACTGTTGTATAGAGCATTTGATGTAAAAAATAAAACGTATTAAGCAACTCAGATCAAGAAAGGATATTCTGATTTGATTGAAAGATCGAATCATTCCTATTCGCAAACATCAAAGGAGAAAGTAAAATAGTTGCTTATCCAAGCGGTGAAATGTAAGTTTGTGGCAAGAAATATAGTAAAAGTTGAATTCGTTGAAGGTAACAATAATCATACATTAATAACCCTATATATCATTCAGGTGACAAACATCATCTTAAAATTCAATACGCATTTTCAGATTCGTCATTACAGATAGAGCCGCTTTCAATAAGTAGAAAAAAATTGCTTCACAGAAAATAATTGTTAGTTAGGACACCTACCTCTGTTCTTGATTACCCTGTTCTTGATTACCCTTGGTGAACGTTTTTCTCTTCCTTGGTCACCACTGCTGCGAATTTTAAATAGATCGGCAGCATTTCCTCAAGGGCGATTATCACATGGAATTTTAAACAACTTGGTAACACTTCGGCACCGTGGATAAACCTTTATAGCAGTAACTAACGTTACTCTATTTATCACTTTATTTAGAAGCAGAGACACTGGTCCTCGGAATCTTTCTAGTCACTTCATTTATAATATATAGTATTACATAAGAACAAACGACTTGCAATTAAATTTTGATATTTATTTTTAGAAAGATTATTTATTTTAGTAAAATGCAATACGCCGATTAATATTCGATTATTTAATATTATATTATGATTATCAGCGGACGTTTAGATTAGACCACTGATTGCTGCTAGTTTGTCCACGCTTAACTCCCAGTGAATGCAATGATTTTAAGCATAACGAACACGCAACTAGTTTGCCTTACAAAATCTTCATCCCTCCTCAGGTAAAATAGCCATTGTGTACCTTGCAGTCGTTAATAATTAATTATTTAACTAAATAATTCATTAGATCTTGTTTTAATAATCATCTGATTAGGCTTCGGATGATTATTAAAACAAGACTTTTTTTATAATTCACTACCATATTTGAGAACTTAATAAAAAAATTAAATAATAAAATTAAAAAACATTAAAATAGCTATAGAGCTATACTAAAATATCGCTACGTTTATTATTTTCCCGCTCACATTGTTATCAGTTATGGCTTTTTCCATCTGCTATACTTCTAAGACTGCATTGCTTACTTATAAAGCATTTTGTTAAATTTTAGCTTTTTATTTATGTCATATCTCTAGAAGCTCATTTCATTCCAGATATATGTATTGTTCATGTGTTGTGACTTATCTCACTTGTCTGACAGTAACATCACAAAAAGCTCACAAAATTCATCGTGGCAAGGAGAGCAAGATTGGGCCTGTCTTTGGGCACCTTGAGCACCATACACGTGACAGTACGACTTCCTTCAAATCCGCCCCCACTTTTGATGGAAAAAACCCCGGGGGGAAGGGTCCCAGGGTCTCCCCCCTCTTTTCTCACTATCAATCTCTCGAGAGAACTATATATTTAGTGTGCCCCCATGCCGCAAAGACACTATATTTACAAACATCCATGCTTTTCCGGCATTCGAACCGGAGCCCTCGGGTATCGCAGTAGGCTCCATTGACCCCTATACTCTCTGACCAGTAGATATATGTATTAGATGGCTTGTTAAAAAATGATTGAGGAGTCAGCACAAGTATGGCTGATCGAGTAAGTAGAGAAATCAAGCAAGACTTTACTAGTTGCGAACAAACGTGTTGTGAGCCACTATAGGAGCTATGTATCTGTTAGCTTGTAGTTAATTCTGCCGTGGAAGTTCATAGAATGTAGATAACCCTTAGGAATTGATTTAATGCTGAATATTTTTTTCCATTGGCAGGTGCTTAACAGACTTAGGCTTGACCACTACTAAGGCTGGAAGTGTTGGCATTTTAATGTGGGAGCACCGAAATCTTCTATGAAAGAGACGGACAATTACAGTCATGTCTTCTCCGGGATTCGAACCCGGGTCCATTAGAATCACAGTAGCCTATCGCAATATTCATTATAGCGTCTGAGCGGCATTTGATCCTGAATATGTTATACCAATAAATTTTGTGCTAAATTAAATTCGATGTGACCCTTAAACAAGTAAATGAAGCTATCTGCTGTGTAAATAAGATTGGGAATTGTAATCAGTCATATTTTAAGATTGTCTAACAACCAATAATAATAAATAAGTTTTAATTTGATTGTTTTACACGTAAATTCTTTTATTTAAGTTTTAATTTGTTAGTTCCAAGCGATAACCTTTTAAAAATATACAGAAGTTTTAAAATTAATTAAGAAGAAAATATCAAAATTTTTTGGAAATAGTTTTAATGTTTTAAGAACCGTTAAAGGCGTTGCCTTTCACTTTTTGATAAACAGTTTAGATTTTGCTGAAGTGTAAATTAATTGCTCACATAACATTTAACTAAATTTTTCTATAAAAATCTTTCTTTTTAACGCTGTTTCATTTGTTTAAAATGTTTAGTACAAATGCATTAACAGAAAAATCCGGTTAAAATTTCTTTCAATCTACTAGATGTAAACAAAACAAAACATCAAATGACAGGTTCTTTTGTTACTAACAAAAGCTGTTGTTTTGCAGTCTGAATAAAATATAATCAAGCTTAAATTTACCCACATTTTTTTCAAATCTCCTCATCAACCGGAAACCATCACCAAATATTTATATACTCTAACTACTAAATTCAATTAACTTTTATTCTAGCCTGAACTCAATCCTAAACTCCTCTACACGCTACCTTAAATGAAATACGGTCTCGCGTACCAAAGCATCCTAAGCATCTACGCAATAATTTAATAATCACGTAGTTTGGCATCCTAGATAATGCTTACTCTTATCTTAGTACTCGCTACGTTCTTCTGAATGTTACCTAAATTTGCGTATTTCTAACAAAAAGCTGAATTTGGAAAGAATGCAAAGTAAAATACGACTGAAAACTAAAATTTTCCTCAGCTACTGCATAAATTAAAGAAACTTGTAATCTGAAACCTAACTTTAATTTGCGAGCTCGGGATGCTTATATTATTTTTATTTAATTTTTTTCTGAATGATGTAATATAGTTTACACTTTCTTAATGTGGAAATAGATATACCATTTTTATTGTGCAAGCAAAAATGGGTACTTGAACCATTTTCTCTCTAAACGCTTATCGGGATTTAAGCTCCACCAGTCAATCATTTCGCTTCGAAAGCATGCATTCTGTGTGTTGTTAAACTATCAGCAAAGGCCACTCCTTTCGTAACGATGGGCTCAGAAATGGCCGCAGCATAAATCTTTATAACAAAATATTCTATAATAGGCCAGTGGGTTAAACTCAAAGGCCGTATCAATCACAATAGCCGTTATGCTAAAGGAAACCTAGTGGGTGATCATTTTTTAAATGCAAACTGTTCCCTTCGAAGGTGGACTGAATGCAAATTTCGCGAATTTGAATTTGCCTTACTTGATGGATATTGGGTCAAGGGTGCTGAAAGTAGTTTCCGCCTCCCTCAAGAGAAACCGACATTTTTCTGTGGCGCCTCCAATCATCGTCTCTGCCGATAATTACATAGAATAAATTATCTTTGGATGATAAATTCACCTCTGCATCATTGATACTTACAACTGGAATTAACGAATGTCCTAATTATCTCAGATTTTTATCGCAAGTTGTGAAACAGTTTGATTTATTTTTGTTTACACTTTATTTATTTCTTTTAGCTTTTAAGTATTCATTAAAGAAAAAAATTCTTATTTAATTTTTCCTTCTTTTAAAGCTTACATTGATAGAGTCTTTTCAAATCTTCATGGAGTGGGTACTAGGCTAATATTAGAAGGTATTTCCTCCCATCTTCCAACATGCCTTCGTGAGGTAACGGTAGCATTCTCGGTGCATGTTCCAGAGGTCTAAGTTCGAGTCCCAGCGACGGCAATGCGCATTATTCATGTGCTCCTTTATTGCGCATTTTTCATATTCTAATTATTACATAAATCTAACAAATTTTAAAGTTTATGAACAACAAATCTTTGTTAAAATCCTTCAATTAATTTTTCAAAACAGTAAACTAAGCCTAAAAGCACTACATTACATAATTATAAATTATAATGTTCAAACATAAAATAACAAATTCTTAAACAGTTTAACATAACAGTAATAATCTATACATATAAAGAAGAAAGTCTGTTTGTTTGTCCTCTAATATCTCAGTCACTACGATAGCTATCGTCACCAAACTTTCTACAATTCTCTTCTGGGTTCTGGAAAAGATCAAAATCCACTTTTTTCCAAAGAATAGCTAAAATAAGAAACATTAATTAAAAACTCGGGAAAATGATAATTTTCGCCCTCATTTTTCCGAGTGGCAACAGTCTCGCTAGCTAAAGATGATAATCTGCTTTATTTCGAAAGTTGCTGCCACTGCTCGCTTTCAAATAAATCCAAAGTTTGTTATTAAAAAATTTCTAAGTTCAACGATGAAAAAAAAAATAGCATTGCCAAACATTGAATACCTTATTTCCGATTCCAAACATTCGTGGGAAGCCATTTCGACTATTCCCATCTTCTTATGGCTTTAAACAGCCGAAATATTAAATAAAAACTCTGAAAGCTCTAATTTTTCCTTTCATTTTTCCGAGTGGCTACAGTCTCGCGCTCTGGAGATAAAAATGCTTTATTTCGAAAAGTGTTGCTACTACTCGCTTTCAATTCGTAGAGTTTGTTAATCAAAGATTTGCAAATTTTACGAAATCTATACATATAAAGAAGAATGTTTGTTTGTATGTTTTTTTGGTCGCTTTATTGATTTCTGATCGATTTTTTGCCGTATTTAATCGACTAAAATTGAATATAGGTGAAATATTGGATGGAACGTGAGCTTTTTTGACCATTTGATTAGAAAAATTAAAATCATTAAAAACTGCGTGCCATTGTTGCTGATATAATAAGAGAGAATCAACTTACTTTTGTATGGAAATGTTTTATCTGGGCTCCATTATCGCATCAGACTGACAAATGTATGACAAGAATCGTATTTTTTGCATCGTTATTAGAGATGGATTACAGCGGCATCGTTCTCTCTGTTGTTATGTGCATTACTCTCAATCTAACTTAAGACATCGGTTATTTCCGCTAGTAATAAAAAGACATAAAGTTTATAATCACATTCCTCTTAAAATCCATCATAAAGCACTTTAGTTCTCCTCTTCAGATGGATACAGGAGTTGGACTAGTCACCAGATTTCCCCCTCTTTAGCTCTATTATAAGCTCTTACCTATCCGTCACGGTCGGTAAAAGTTTCAATGATATTACCAATTTTCCAGATGTTTCGTGGAAAACGTTCATTGCCTATCATTAATTTTAAAATTTTGGACTTCTTTCGAGTTCTGCCCTGCGTAATCTGATTGTAGGTTCATAAAATAATCACTTCTCTGTCTCTTTCAAAATTCACTATGTTTTCTCTGTAATTATTATACGTTTCAATAAAATATTCTTCTTTGAAAAGTCTGAATTGTTCAGTTTTAAGTAACGTAAACTCAAACTTTTTCTGGAACGTAAGAAATATGCAACTGATAAGAAAAATAGTTTTTCTGGATTTGAATACGTATGTGTTAAATGTCTCGAACTCATGACTCCCTTAATTTTGATCAGAACTGTCCCTAATTCTTTCGCACTCATTGAAGATCTTCCAGCTGTTTTGCTCTAATTTGTTTTTACTGACCTGACCATGCTTTTATGAAATCCACCCCACCATGCTCCTCTTTCAAGGATGTAGTTCCGTTTGATTTGGTGGGTATTCCTTTATATCAGGGTGGTTAATCGATCTCAATATTTAGCGTGAGTCTATTTCAGATCGTTTAAATGATTTAGCATTATCCAAGTATTAGAAGGAATACAAGAATTCTTCTATTATTATACTTGGAACTAATTCTAGATGGATTGCTCGCAAAAGAGTACGGGTGAACAAAAGTGTATAATATTTCTGTCACTGTTCTTTACAAAGAGCGCACTAGCACAGTCTGTCTACATTATCGCAAAAGGTATTGTCAGCTGGCAATAGTGATGTAACTTGCAACTTAAAAGCATCCTTTCACAACAGACTTTATGCACTATCCACCTCTTATAAACCAAAATCTTTCTCGAGTCTGGACTACCGTATCCAAAATTCCTGTATGGTACAACTTTTCATGAGCATCTTTAATTGTAAGTTCAGTGAATATGTGCTTTGAGGACAATAATGCTGGATTTTTTTCATAAAACTTCGTCTTTGAATCTTGTTATCTCCCGCCAACTGCATACATTTCTTTCTCGTATAAATTTGAGATCAAATCTCGAATCTTTGATTCTTTCTTTCAGATTCTTTAACTCTTCCGAAAAATCTTCTTTCTGTATCTTCATGATCTAATGTTTCTGCGCCGGAAATTTCACTTGCACTAAATTCAACAGGAATTCTATCTTTCTTGTTTTTGCTCCTCGCATTAAATATGAATTGCTTAACACTGCAGCTTTTCTTAACATTTATAACATATATACGCAAAATATAAAATATCTCCCTTCATTCTAAAAACAACAAAGCAATACCTTTTCTCTGAAATTACGAAAACGATTTGTCATCTAGTCCGTGTTGCGCACTTATCGATGAAATCTGAACCCAACATATGGACATTTATCTGTTATGTGATCTGAAATAGAATTCGTATAAAAGGTAATTGCGTTGCAACTTTCCCTCTGTTCTCTCTTCTCTTCTGCTTCTTTTCGCTGCGTCGTCTCTCCGCTAACCACGCAGAGTTTACTTTTCCAATTTCGTCCGTTGTTTAAGAAGATGTAAGCTGTACAATGGGGGGGGGGGGGTGCATAAAGCACCCACAGTGATGATATGCATTATCAAGGAATAAAAATTGTGTGTGGACTTTACCACCAAGTCTGTCTTCGAGTGTCATCTTTCTAACTACGCAGTAAAGCCTCTCCAATGCCAATCCGTTGCAACTTTCTTTCACCAAGTCATCTTATTACACACACACTCATACACACATATATATAAAGGAATTATATTTTTCGACTGTAACTTACCATCTACATAATTTTATTTTATTTTAGGCAAAAAGTGAGAGAGGTCTTCATATCTGATAATATTTAGTTCGCATAAAATAACGTTTTCCACAACTCATCCTGAACCGTGTTAAAGAAATTCATCAAATCTCTTTTTTACTTTTTTGAAAGCTTCATTAAATTCTGTTTTTTGATTACACTCTTTAATTACCTGCATACAGTGGCTACGAAAATTCGGGTAAATGTATTCCGTTTTCCCATTTTCACACTCACGACTCAATTAAACAGTAACAGCTGCATACCATTTCAGACACTCATATGTATCTCTTAGTGTTTCAGCAATTTAAGATTTTATGTACTCAAGAAAAATATCCAAGGCTCACGTCTATGTGACCATTCTCTGCATAATAGAGAACTGACTCAGTTAAGGACACATTCTTGAAACGTGTGATTATAGCAGGCATACATCAAATGAGACGATCAGTATTTCTTCATTTTTCTCAAGTTCGCATTAGACCATGTCCCACTAGAATATGATGTGTAAGATCACTTTTCTTTTGTCACTTTTGAACGTTAAGTGCAATTTTTAAGATGAGAAGCTTCATACTGTTTCAGAGCCTCTTCATTATTGAAACGCATAGAGCAGATACTACACTTAAAAAAAACTTCATGTATTTTCATTCCAAATGATCAAATTTACTGAATTCATTAAGATATATGTTACACCTGTAGGTCTTTTCATGAGATATCGAATGTTTATTTGAATCGCTTATTTTCGGGAAAACTTGTTAACATACCTCACAAGTAAAATTTCGGAAATGAATAGTTTCATGAACTCTTGAATTATCAATGCGAGTGAATCTCTTGAAACATATACTGCACTGAAGAAATGTTTTTCAGTAGGAATTTTCGTATGCCTATTTAAATCATTGTGTCAAACAAAAAAACATTTCACATTCCATACCACAAAAGACATGTTATCCCATATGGATCATAAAATGCTAAGTTAAATTCTTTTTCAAAGTAAACTTTAACGACTAAAAGATAATACATAACAGAAAATAAGAGAAACTCGTAAGTATTAGAATAACTTAATACTTACAGACTTAAACCTACCTTGCTTATATTTTATGAAGTTTTGAAAGTATATTAAGGCATACATTACAAAAATGTTAAGTTTTAGACAAAAGACTAACTGTATAAAACAAAAATACAAGAAGAAAATTGAGCCTTGCAG